>JAKZAN010000136.1:0-78813 GCA_023053545.1 Lepidurus packardi
CCCAACCCCAACCCCAACCCCAACCCCAACCCCAACCCCAACCCCAACCCCAACCCCAACCCCAACCCCCAACCCCAACCCCAACCCCCAACCCCAACCCCAACCCCAACCCCAACCCCAACCCCAACCCCAACCCCAACCCCAACCCCAACCCCAACCCCAACCCCAACCCCAACCCCCCCAACCCCAACCCCAACCCCAACCCCAACCCCAACCCCAACCCCAACCCCAACCCCAACCCCGAGGGACTGCCTCGATTTGAAAACCGGAAGCGTCGGGCCTGTTATATAGAATTACAAGATTCATTCACTGGGAAATACGGAGAAGTGCTATCCATTTTAATCTAGATCAACCTATCCATTAGTGTGTCAATAAATCATAATTTCTATACCTGGTTTCAAAACCAGCCCCACCTCCTGAGTCGAGTGCACGGCCAGACCAACACAACCTGCTTGCCGGCCACCACCAAAACGGTCAGATGGTGACGTGTCTAAAGCAAGACCCTGCTCTGCCAGATCTAGGTGGGAGCCAGCTTGTTTTCTGATTTGATTAGATATATTCGCAATCAGTTTATATTCCAACACTGTGATATTTTGCGGATCTCTGACTCTAAACTATTTCTGGGTTCCATCGTTCAGCCTGTGGGTCCGAGACAGGTGATGTCCAGTATAAATCGTCGAGTATCTTCCTTCTATGCGTTTCTGCGATTCCTTGCTAATGTCTTTGTTTCGTTTCAGATTGGAAGTTGGCTTAACCCCAGGACTGGAAAGTCGGATAGTGGGATTCGGGATATTAGTGATTCATGGATTCATAAATTATGAGTAATGGAAATTGAGTGTGGAACTCGGTGGAACTGGGCTGAGGATCGAAGGCAAAAGGGCAAGCTGGGAGTTAGGGAGGAATAGAGATGGTGTTCGGAGTGGTTGGGAGGGACAGAATCGGATGGGAGGAGGTGGTGGTACTTGTTGGGAATTTGGGATGGGGAGAAAAGAGAGGGGTGGAACAATATGGAAAAGGGGTTCTAAAATGTTCTTTGGGCGAGGAGAGGTTCGGGATGGAAGCATAGAACAATGGAATGTATAATAGTTGTGGGAGGGAAATCGAATTTTAATTGGAAATAGATATTGCGGCATGGAAGGCCCTTCTTTGGCACAATTCCATCGTCTTCTTTCATTAAGTTTTCCGATTCTAGCGTAGAATCCCAAAAATCCATCTGTCTCTCCCCCATTATAAACTCCAACCCCGCCCCATTCCACAATCATAAAATACACTTATTAATACCATGAATCCCTAAACCACCCTCCCCGACACTCAGCTCCAACTTGTCTCCAAAATACGAGATGCCAAGGCCAACCACCAGCACCGCCAGTTCTACCACTAACACTCAGAGCTCCTGACTCACATCATCAAAACCCAAAAAAACCATGCTCGCCTCTCCCCAACATCCTAGCACTTACCCTAACTAACTCCTTATGCAGGAAATCACTGGCCTCCTCTGTAGCATTATGCTTGAGCCCGTCGGAACCATAGAAGCCGACCTCTTAGTTCTAATGAACAACATCTTCAACGTCAAAAACGAACAGGTACGCCTGGTCTTGGGCGACCCCAGAATGCTCGTAAAGGTGCGCGAGTACTTCATTAAATTCTGTGGTCGTTATCAAGCCCATCTGGAGGACTCTGCTCCCCTTTCTAAGTAGGAAACCAGTAAGCTCAGTTTCGAACTGTACTCCGGAATCTATCTTATTGCTACTCTAATTTGCGAAAGCAATCGTGGTGCTGATGAAAGTGTGCTCCTAAAGCACCTATTCACGCCTACCCTCATTTGTCACCTGCTAGAACTGGATATTTCGAACATCAAGAAGTCTGAAATCTACAAGCTCATGAGTATTTTGATGGTATTCTTAGTAAAGAAGCTTTAGGAGTCGGTTTGGCAAGTACGCCTTAAGAAGTTTATCCTCTCCCATCTTGACAGAATTAAGGAGCCTAAGTCTCAGTTTAACTACGTCTACTGTTTGCGTCAGATAGCTCACTCTTCCGTGAGTTTCGATGTCCCGGAAATCTTAAAGCACCGTCTCCTCGACTTCCTTCTCGGGAACTTCCAAAGCCCTATCCATGACTACCACGTTGTGTACACCCTTGACATCCTTCGTCTTCTGTTCACTCGACACCCCCAACTTGTGCAGAAGGCTTTAAATCTGGATCTGCTGGATCACCTTCTAAGACTTTTTGAGTCGCAGCCCTCTCTGGTGGCTGCCCTGATTGAGCAGATTTCAGGCATGATTTCTTAACAGCAGGCTTCTGAAGTTTTCAGGTTCTTACTTTCAAGCCTCGGCAGCACAGCAAACTGGAAATATGTTCTGAAATGTCTAATTGTCATGACTCCCAGAATCCTCTCTCATACTCTAATAGCATCCCTACAATCGGGTTTTTTAGAAAATCTGCAGCAAGTCCTCAAGTCGAACCAGATCCTGCGGACTTTAGAACTGATTCTCAGACAAGTGGGGCTGCTCCTATAGGGAGTCAAGAAGTGTAGCGCCGCACTTTTCGAGTGTTTGCTGGATAAAGTGCGAGGGATGTAACTGCTGTATGATGGGGAGAGATTGAACGACCTGTCTGCTAGAAAATATGTAATGAAGTTCCGGGAGAAATGGAGCTTGTGAGAAAGAAACTAATTCAAAGGAGTCTGGCGAACCTACCGATACCACTGCATAATAGCCTACTTATTCTACTAATTTCTTGGTCATTTTTTGGGGTTGGGGAGGGAGTGGAGAGTCGTGGGTTGGGAAGGAGGGATTTTGCTTCAATCTGAATTAAGCGTGGCTAGAGGTGGTGATCGAATTCTTTAGAACAGTTCCGAACATTTCAGAAAACCCTTCCTACATATGATACTCTATTCACCTTTATACCCTCTTTCAGACACCAATATCCCATAATATCCCACCCTCCTTCCCCCTTTTCTGAGGACGCCTCGGCCATCTCCTCATCTCCACCCTCCCCTATCCCATATAAATTATATTATCCTTTCGGAGGTTTTAGCCAATATGAAATAAAGGCGAACTGGTTTTAGCAAGAATTCCAGGGGATGGTCAAATAGATAGTGAACTTTGAACCGGACCTGGAAGTCATAGAGGCATCAAAGACTTGGTTGATAGGAGGAACGAGTGTGGAATGGAGTTTAAGGTGGAGGAATATGGGTAAGGATAGTCAGGAGGAGGAGGTTAAAAGAGTGGGGGATGGAATAGAAAAGGAGTGATGGCCCAGAGTTGAGACAGCTTATACATTGACAAACTATCCTTAGATAAGAACAAATATTCGGTTTTCAATCACAGCAACTTACCCTTAAATTTCTTATAGAAGAAAATACCTTTCAGCATCCTACCATAATACCATTATCAAACACTAACACTCCCGCTACTTTATCTCATGCACCCTTCCTCGGCATGCCCCTCACTGCCTCACTCCATCCCTCGTGTCCTCACCAAGTCCACTCTGCTCCCCTCAGTCCCCAATCAATATAATCACCACTCCCCCATCTTTAAGAACTCCTCGTCTTTGGGCATGGCCTCCCCCAGCTCGAATAACGCGTTTTTCTCGAGTAGCACCCAACTGCACAGCCCCAAAGCACACAGGGCCAAGACGGGAGGAAAAGCAAGAAGCAACAAAATAGCGAAAAGCCATCACAAGAGACTCATGGACTCCTACCTTTAAACTGTACGACATTCTTCATCTGCTATTTCAGTTTCTGAGTGCCTGGGAGTGTTTGTCTTTTGAAATACAAGATTTGTGAATTATTTGCATTGCTCCACCTTATTCTCTGTGCTTAGGATCAAATCATCTATGAAAACGCTTCCCTCCGCAAACAGAATGCCCAACTTCTTCATAACAGCGCTCTTCTTGAAAAGGAGCTGGAACTCTCTCGCCAAATACTCGCAGTCCCAGACTCTCAGCGCACTGAACAGCTCGCGGTTCTCAAGCATATCCTCGACACTCTCGTATGCTGCCAGACCCGACTGAATGCTGAGTAGCCTCGATAGACTCATTCGCTGCACAGTCCGCCAGAAAATACGAGGAACATGACGCCGGAGGTTGAACCAATCGACCATAGTATTTCTCGGATCAAGGAAATTCTGAACATTCAAGGTCAATCAGAGGAAAACGGAGATGCAGTCGTTGAGATACGAGAGGAAGTCCCTTCTAATACACAGAATGAAAAGAAGGCAATGCAGGAGAAATTTTAGAAGATAAGGATGGAAAACTAAAAACTAAAGCGGAAGCTCTTTGAGTTAAACCTCAACAAGAAGTCCCTGGGCAACTACACGCGAGACATCGAACTGGAAGCCATCGAGTAACTCACTTCATCCCCTTTATATCCAACACACTATGGGCTTAGGAAAAAGACCAAGGAACTCAATAACCTCTACAGCCAGATCCTGCTCCGAGACTAGAAGATCAAGGACATGCAACTCAATAATTCGCAACTCAAGGCTGAGATACAGGAACTAAAGGAAGTCAATCAGGCACTGCGCACACAAAATCGAGTTCTAAAGCAGGAAGAAGTAGAAAGGACATACCCTTTCAAAGATCTGGGGTGCTTGGTGAACAGACTGAAGTAGTGATGGTTGGATGAAGTGATGGGGGATGGGATGCTGTTCTTTGGGAGGCAGTTACATAGTGCCCAGGTGTAATAATTTAGGAATGCTACTCGCTTCACAACCTTGCGAGTGAAAGTTATCCATTTTTGGAGTGTAACAACTATAATTTATGCTTCCTAATAAATAAAACGAGCACTAACACTGAATGAGACTCCGCAGCAAAAACAGATCTGATTTAGTTGACAACGAATTCCTTTCCCAGCCTTCGATCACCCAGCACAACACGGTCTCGCCCACTCAAACGGCAGGCTTCCGCAATCGCGATGCAATCATCAAGAACCTCGAAGATCGGAACCAGCGACTTAAGCAGGAACTCACTAAAATAAAGGAAGTCCTAGAGGAGAAAAATATTTAAGACACCAGTTCGAAGAAAGAGCGCAAACTTATACCCATTGAGTCTTCCGAATAGCTCATGAAGAAGGAGCTAGATAATGCCTATAAGCAGATACGCAACTACGAAGTAGAAGTCAAGAAACTTGAGAACAGCCAGGAGGGAGGGCTCCTCACAAGTAGACTGTCCAGACTCGAAGAGACTTTCAAGGAGAAGCAGGCACTCATTGACAAGCTCAAGGCACAAGTCGCCCAACTCTCCAGGACCTCTAATGACCACAGCCGCAGACTCAAGGATAACTCACTACGCGACGACATGGAAGGGCAGATGATGCGTCTAAACGATGAAATCAAGTTCCTGCGCGAAAAGGTACGAGATGCAGAGCAAAAGTAACGTCAAAAGCAGAGTCAAGCCAAGAAGCAATACGACTACATTAAGGAAGTCGAAAAACAATTGATGAAAGAGGGGGTGTCTTCGGATGTGTTCGAAGATCTCCGTTCTCGGAATCTATTTGATCGGGAAGAGCGCAAGGGTCCGGTGCTGCCTGATCAAGACCCCATTGAAGAAGTGACAGTGGATCGTTTTCAGGAGCTGAAGGGAGAACTGAAACTGCTGCGGAAAATGCACGGCGACTACGAGAAGAAAATCTAAAACTTGCAACGTGAGAAGGAGGATTGGTTCCTAAAGAACACCACTTCTCGCAATAAATTGATCGAGTGTGAAACTTAAATTGAAGAATTGGAACGCGAAATTAAGTTGCTCAAGACCAAGGTCAAGCCTTCCCACCTCCGACCCCTCCGCAGTAGCTCGACCACCGAGAATCCTATAAGATCCGACCGCAACAAGAGGGTATCCACCAGCGTTATGAAGCAAAAGCAAACCAAGGCTTTGCCCCATAACATGAAGTTTGACGAGGTGGGAATGACATCAGAAAAAGGTCAGCGGTTTACAGATCGGAATGTTTTAGGCAAAGGATCAGGCTTCACGCCAATTGTAGAGATCATCGTTTTCCTGAATAAGGGTATGGGAGTGTTCAGCGGATTGAGCTGTGTGTACAAGGTGGGAGACTATAGGAAACAGGGAGGGGAGTATCTCCGAAAAGATAAGGACACAAAGGATCTGCACTATGAGAAGCAAAGTTACTGCTGCCAAGAAGGAGACTATGTGAAAAGCATTGCTGGGTCACTCAACCGTTCAGATCAACTATAGTACCTGAGCATCGTGACGGCTAAAGGGAGGCCTGTGAAGTTTGGGCAGTGCCAGAGCAACAGCAAGCAGTTCACGATGGACTTGGGGCCGAATGAAGCGCCAGTATGTGTGTTCGGGTCGCTAGTGATACGGGCGGAGGCTGGGAAGAAAGAGATGAGTTTTATATAGCACTTGGGGTTTGAGATGTGCGAGGAGGTGCGGGCGGGAGGATGGAAGAGGAGGAGCGCAGGAACGGATGGTATAGAGGATGAGGAGCAGAGCGGCTGAGTAGAGAGTGTATTTATTTGAGGAGTGAGACATTGGGAGTAATAATGATTTTAACAGTAAAATGAGTGCTGGACGCCCAGGAGTTGCTCCCGAAAATACAAATTCGTAATCGGGATGGAGGTCCACAGTTCAAATTTCAAAATTATTGCTACTCGACTCTTAATATTATCTACTCCCAAACATCCATGCAAAATACTGCTTCTCTCGCCCTCACCAGGTCCCACAGCAATCGCTCAGACGACTGTCTCAGCAACATCTCCTCCAACACCATCATCATCAAAGGCAAGCCTGCAGGCTCCAATGTCGAGGTCCCCATCTACGAGCACCCCCTCCCCCGCCACGACGAGAAGGTCTTTAACCCGACCGAATGGTCACTCGATGATTTTGAAATTGGAGCAAAAATCGGATAGGGTGGGTACGGCAAGGCCTATTTAGCACTGGAGAAAAAGAGCGGCTATGGAGTAGTACTGAAAAAGCTTTCGAAACGCAAGATCCGGGAAGAAAGCATGGAGGAGAATTTCCGGCATGAGCTGGAGATTCACAGCCAGCTGCGACACCCCGGAGTCCTGAAAATGTTCGGATTCTTCGCAGCCGAGAAGAAGATCTACTTCATCCTGGAGTTTGCGCCAGGGGGCAACATGTACGACTACATGTGCGAAGAACCCAACAAACTGCGCAGACTCGACGAAGGGGAGGCCGCCACCATCATAAGACAGGTCCTGCAAGTGATCCAATACATGCACTCACTCAAAGTCATGCATCGTGACATCAAACTAGAAAATATTCTCCGGTTCGAAAATGTAAGCAACTTCTTTAATTACTTTGTAGGGTGCTGTGAAACTCGCTGACTTTGGTTGGTCCTCGAAACTCACGACCACCATCAAGTCAAGACATACGAGTTGCGGGACTTCCGAGTACATGGCCCCAGAAATCGTCAGGAACCAACCCTACGATGAGATGGTGGACATTTGGGCCATCGGCATTCTGGCCTACGAGATCAGCTATGGGGGCTCGCCCTTCAAGAGCAACTAAAATACACACATCTATAACAAGATCCAATCTGGGAAGTATTACGTGCCAGACTTTTTCTCCAAGGACCTTGTAGACTTTGTTAAGAACATCCTGCGACAAAACCCCAAGGATAGGCCAAGTGCTGCCAAACTGCTCGAACATCCCTGGATAGAAAAGAATGCTACCATCGTAAAAGAGACGCTACCCCACAACTGCCCCGTATACTCCTACTCCAGCCAAGATATTTGACATCTACATACTTTTCACGTATTAAGGTATTCCTATGCACAGTCAAACAACAACTATGACTCATTCCGGATAATCGAACCTGGGTTGCTGCTGTGGTTGCTGTTGGTTCTGACTCTTATACAGGCTGGCCATTGCAGGCTGGTTCATGAAATTGGAGGGACCACTGTTGGGAGACGGACCTTGAGACGGGCCGTTCATGAATTTACCAAAGAAATTTGCATTGATGAACATCTGGTCGACTGCAGCTGTGTTGCGTTGTTGCATTTCATCTTGTAGGATAGCATTAGGGTCTACAGTTTTCGGCTCTGCAGGCAGTAGGCCAATGAGTCCCTGAAACGGTATGAATGATCCACTTAAATTTAAAAATTACCATGTACTGCACGATCTGGCCAGGCAATTCTGCCAATAGCTCCTTCGCGAGCATAGAAGGACTGCCGCTCAAGTCTCTGAAAGCCACGAACTGAACGATGTCCCTTTGCGCTTTGTTTCCGTGGGAGTCGCACAGTCCGTTGTCCCCATCGAGTCGTTGCATGTTGCTAAAATTCGCATGCCCCACTCCCACGATGATAATACTTAGAGGGACATCGGTGTTCTTCACAATCAGATCTACGGTCTGGTCCATGTCGTGGATCTATCCATCTGTTAGAATCAGCAAGATCTGGTAAACATGTGATCCCTCGTTTTTGCATATCCTTGCTAACTTAATAGCCTATGTGAGTAGAGGAGCAAAGTAGGTGGGCCCGGCCAGTTCAACGTTTTTCAAACAATTGGCATACATTTGCTCCAGCTCTAGCAACCCGTGAGCTTCAATTCTATTGAGATCTCCTGTCAAAGGAAAGCAGTGATTAGCCGTAGTTTGGTAGAAGTGAGGAAACCTTGGCTTGGCACCGAAACCAAAGCCGGGAATCATTTTATCATAATCATAGTTTAGCAGGATTTCACCCACGCTTCTTAGAGCCAGCTGATATTAGTTGGGTTGCATGGGATTCATGTAGTGGAGAGAAGAAGGCTGGCTCGGAGTACCGTTAGAACCAGTAAAGTCGATGGCCGTCACGAGATTCAACTGTAAACCTCCTCGAAGATAGTCTACGAACGAAGGCTTCTTGATGACTTGTATTGACTCAAGCACGATAGTGCCAGGACTCTTGTGTTTTGGATTTTTGAGCGGCCAGCTGCATGGTGATGGTTGAGAGGTGATTTAGTCTATGTCTAGCACAACATCACCAATGAACGAGTGTTTATTAGGGTTCTCATCGTGGTCCCAACATTAGACCTTGAACTTGCGCTGCTGTTCATTAACTAGACGTGAAAGAGGGATTTCGAAGGAGCGCCAGCTGGGGTTGAGAGAATTATCTATGACTTCAGTTTGCTTCATGCAGAGATAGGTGTTGTCCGTCCGAATTTTGAAGAACTTTAGGTAGGGATCACTTTTATCCCACCAATCGAAGTAAGAGTCCGTGTTCATCAGTTTTCCACCTTTGAACTTCATGATTGCGTAGAGATTTCCTTATTGTGCTTTGTCACACCTGACTATGAGTTTACCCATATCTTTTTTGCCTTTAGTTGGGTTGAGTAGTTGCAAGATGCTGGTCTGATTTTTTGCTCCTGCGAGGGCGCCGAGGGTCGTCTCGACTGAACCAATGAGATCGTCATCATTGTTACCATCCTCGTCCCAAACCTCAAAGCGGATGTTCTGGGTTTCTTCGAAGATATAATCGAGAACGAATGACTTGTTGTAGTTTGGGTTGAGATCGTTGGGGATGGTTTCAGTTCTCCCGATGAGTATCATCTGAGTTTGATTGTTATTTTGCTTGAAGAAGATTTTGATGTAGGGATCTGATTTGGAGAAGAAGTCTAGGTCTCCTAGCCCTCGGGCATTAAGGAAGATTTCTATTTTCTGGCTCGTCTCGTCGGCGATGTTATTGGTGCTCGCGTACATCTGGCAGTAAGTCTTAAAATTATGTCGCAGCTTTAGCTCAAACTATGATTATTGCTGTGCAATTACCGATTGCGGATGGCCTGTTATTCATAAGGAGGATCGGGTTTTGTTGCGATAAATGGGTACTCTAATGCAATGCCATAAGTCCACTCTAACATCAGATTTTCGGAAATCAAAAACTTGATTCGCACGCCCTGACATTGGTTGTTCAGCGTCTCGGTGACCCTAAGCTCATTGCTCTGGGTCGGTAGATGTGAGTGCCATACGGAAGAAAGGAATAACCCGATACAGATACAAGAAACTAAAGGGTACTGTCAATAACGAGGAATACATTATGTAAAACCCATTGAGATCAGTCATGAGGAAAAATGTGCGTCTTTTGAGTGATAGCGGACCTACATCTCAAAATCGCCCTTGAATCAAGAGTAGAATTTGAAGAAAAAGGAGGAACCGAAGTGGGAAAATAAAGCTTCTCTCCAACGGCCTCACCACTTAAATCTAGGTCCTGAGCCCAAAATATCCGGCCTCACTCCCGTGCCTCCTTCTCTGAGCAACAGCCCTCCTTTTCGTTTGCCATAATTACCATGGTTATTGGTTGTGTTGTCTCCGAACTTTAGGAAATCCTTATGGCTGGGCAGCGTAGAAGCCTAGGAATGGAATTTGTTATTAGGGTTGTCTTTGTTTTTATTCAGAGGATCCAACAAGTTCTTCTGCCTTAGCCTTAAGCTATAGCGAGGCTGCTGGCAGGTTGGTTATGCGACTGTATCCGGCTTCTTTTCAACTGGAACCTGAGTAAAGTCTAGGCCCTTTTGAGATGTAGCCTTGGCAATATAGTTTTTCGATGCGCGACTCCTGGCCAAAGGATAGATAGGCTTAGAAATAGGTTTTCTTCGTCGGAGGGATTTATAGTTTTCAGAGAGTTCCTGAATGTATCCATTCGCTTTAGAAGAGAGTTGGAGAGCTTTGTGCTTGTCAGAGTTAATGTGCTGCGGGTAGAAGGCGATAAGGTTGCGAAGAAGGTTACTTCTAGATATTCGGAGAATTCCGTTTGGCAGACGGCGCAGAAGTTGTGCTGGGGGTACGGTTCAGCGATGTACTGAGTCAGGGAGTTAAAGTTGTGAGCAAAGATGGAAGGAAATGCAGTCGAAATTAATCAGAGTGATTGCTAAGGATGAGTTTTGGTTATACCTCGGATGACTGTCTGTGCATTTTGGTCTCGATGACCTGTTCGAACCTTTATTTTTCGAACCTATCGTTGTGCTCGATGTACGTCTAGAACCGATTACAGGCATGAAAGTGGGGCTTACTTTGTCGATGCCGAGGATGAAACCAGCTGTGTAGTGCTTCTTATCAGAGTTGAAGATGGGGAAAGTGTTGGCGAAGTGTTGTCTACGAAGGGATATGAATGATAAAGCTGCCTTGGAAGTCGAATAGGGTGATAATGTTGGATAAATTTTGCTAGTGTGGTCCATTGAAATCTGGGGATTTTGGAGAAAAACGTAGGATCTCGGAGGCTCGAAGAACTGTGGTGGTTTTGGTGGGATGGGTTGTTATTTTGAGATTAGAACAAAGTATTAGAATTTTTTGGGAGAACTCTGGGTGCGGAGAGCCAGCTGATTTCTTATATCCTCCTGTCCTTAAAAAGAAGCACATGGGAGGGAAAGCCACAGCCGAGAGAATGGAGTCAGAAATTTGTAGGTGAGGGAGTGCGGAGGTTGGAGACACTGGGATGGCGTGGAGGAGAGGGAGGAGGAGAGAAGGGAAGGTGCAAAATGGGAGAGATAGTAGGGTAGCATTAACAAATATTAAAAACAATAACAAAGGACGAGAGAACCAAAACAATAAAAGAAGCGAGTAACAACTTTACCCTGAGAGGCGGGGGCAGAAGTCCTGGCGAAAACAGCCATTCTGGTCGTGGGCGTCGGGACTAGGTCTCAGCTCGAACAGGTGCGTCCTGCAGAACCCGCACTCGTTCTTACAGCACGGGCTTTCCTTGCTTTTATCCTTCAGGAACATTATTATTAATTATGTAAATGATTGTTTAGTGTCTAAACTATATAAATTTATATGTGCCGATGCCACCCTCGAGTGCTGCAGGCGGGACGGCAGTCAGGCTGCGGGAGCCGGCAGGGTCGAGACCGTGGGAAGGGGAGGGCACTGCAGAGACGGGGAATGTTGATTGGAGGGAAGCAGAACAGAAAGACGGGGCTGGTGGCCGAGTGTTCGCGAATGACTGCTTTAATACTTACAGTTTGAAGTTGTGCTGGCGACTAGCAAACCAGACGATGATATTTAATTGCAATGCTCTTATCCTGTTTCATTGCACCTCCCTCCATACTTATAGCAACCCAACTAAATATTTGAATTTGTTCTGCCCTTCCCTCTGCCTTTCTGCTGAACAGTCCCCTTCTAACCTCCCAACACTCCAAACTATATGCCTTCGCCTAGCATCTCCATTCTGTCTTCTGATTATACTAAAACCCACTCAAAATCAAACAACTACCTAGCTCACATTCCTCAATCATTGTGCTTTCTTAAAACCACAATAAAGTTATACTTATCATCTCCTTACTCAGTTTCCACTTCTCGTCCAGGACTACCCCTTTCCTAGCGATTTCCTGAAACTACCACGTATCTCCACATACGGGTCTTCCTTCTATCGTGGAGTACACAGTCTCCGGTTTAGCTGTTCTTGAGACACATGCAGGCTTTGTACTCGCGATCGAACAAAAGGCGTGAAAGGATGCTGGCTGTTCCTCAGGATATCACTCTTCAACGGTGTGTTGGTCGCTGGATACTGACGCAGGGTTTGGAGGAAGTTTCCAGTTGGTTTGCGAGACTGAACGAGACCGAGTCCACCTTCATCGACACTACAAAATGAGGGGTGTGCGAGTACATGATATAGGTGTCTCTGCCCGACCCATCGGAAGGGTAGTGGAGGGGTTTGCCTTGGATGAGGGGTTTGGGTGGGACATATTATCTGTATCGGTGGAAAGCCCCGCGTGAAAACTTGGTCTGGTCATGCTGGTTGAAACCGCGGTGGAGGCCGCCGTTGTCGAAGTGGACGTAGGTGTCTCTGCCTGCAGGGGTAATTATGGGTTGAATAGAAGGTAGAACCTGTGCCGTCGACGCTGTAGTGTGTGGCTCTGGCTTTGGTGTACAGATTTTCTGATTTCATGCTGCTTGATTTTACTGTTTATGATTATATATTTATTCGGAGCCAACTACTATATAACCCCTCTACCAAAACAGCACGGCATGCCCAGTCGTCAGCAGGCACGGGTTTTCAGAGTTAGACATCCCCGGTGCTTTTAGGGGCTGACATCGATTTTCCGACTTGGTGCGCATAACGGTGGCTGGAGCCTAGAAGCAGGACACTCGTGACCACCACCATTAGTGTGCTCTCTTCTGGTTTTCGGCATCCGCTGATGGATGGCTCAGATACTTCTGGGGGGTTGAGGCCTATTACCTTGACATTATTTAATAATCTTAGTAATATTAGTGCATCTTTGCGAATCCTCCCGTCCCTGTCAAAATTCAGAAAAGCATATGCTTCTCCATTATTAACGTTAACATCTGATCACCATTCCATCGCTCTTTCAAACCTGCCCCGCAGTCCACATACAAAACTCTTAATACCCTCGACTGTCCGGTAATACAGTCTGCGCCGGGTAGATTTCACCCCCTTCCGTATGACCCCTATTTCTTCTTCTGTCCGACCTTCTTGCATCTCGCTGTAGTCCACGAAACTGGACTCTTCTGTGCTAATATTGTCGATGTTCTTCAGCAGATTCTAAAACTGCAACAGATCTTCTGGGTCGCCATTCTATTCTGTACCGGTTTGGCCAGACGGAGCCACTCTCTCACTTTACTCGTCTATTGCAGTATCCATTCGCAAGAATTCCAGCAACCTGTCTATATCGCTAGCGCTAACAGGCGATTTGGCCTGTTCCAGGTCTAAGTTCTTATCCAGACTCTCCACCCTGAGACGAGCAATCTAGACTTCGACGGGCGATTATAGCATGCTGATATCGTTCGTTTCGATACGGAGAGCTGGAGGCACTGACTGCTGCAGTCGTCTTTTTTGTAGAAGCTTTTTGATTCTGAATAGCTCTATGCGTTGATAAGGGCAGGTGGGGGAAAGACTCTATATGTGTTGGAGAGAGGTTGCGAGCTCGAGGGGGGTGAGCTTCCAGACCCTGCCTTTGAGAGAGGAGATGAAGTTCTCGACTTGAAGAGATGGGGTGGGAGGAGGGTGTGCTAGCATGGAAGATCGAATAGTAGTTTGGGACATGAGTGAGTGTCTGAGATTTGGATAAAATTATTAAGAGAGTTTGATTATTTGTCTGCAAAGTCGTCAAGAGTGACGGGTTGTCCGACTCTCTTCCAGCCTGGGAGGCCAAAAGAATAAGCCACTATACTTTCTGGTCCCGAGTTTACTCCAAATTATAAATGTAGATAGCCAACCAGGTTGTTGCCATCTCTCCCAATTTTCTCATTTCTCCCACAACTTCAATAAAAATTTTATTAAATCCTACGTTCATCCATTCCTTCGCCTCGTTAGCCCCAACAAGCTTCACACACATGTGGCAAACTTACAAGGAATTCGCCATCGAAGTCGACTCAGCCAATGTCCAAGCACTCAAAAACAGATTCGTCCAGAGAGGCTACCCCTACGTACGCATCGACTTCAGGATCTCTGAAGAACTCCTTGCCTCTAAAGATCGCCAATAACTCAAATGTGGCTTTTATCTGCAACTTGTCGACTATCTGAAGGACTTTGTACAGCGCAATAGTGACCAAGATCTTCTGGACCACATCATACACTCTATTGCTCAGAGAGGCGAGGAAGTAGTGGCGTTGTAGAGAGTGAGCAACAACATCAGTACATTCTTGACGAAGCTGGACGCCTGGAGCAGGGACAGCAGAGACGTCCAGATAGTGATCTTCCTGCTGTGCACGTAAAATGATGCTCTGATTAGGCGGTATCTGAAATTGCGGAAGCACGTTCTGAACTATGCACGGGAGGAACAATCGTTCCAATACAACCCGCTGTCGAATCACAACCTCAACAAATACAGCAAGAAGAACTACGACATGCTGGATGGAGCGCGCATAAAGCTAGAGACGTGGATCGTGATGGCTGAACATCTTCTGGAAGGCACCGAGTTCCGTAGCTCCAAAAATGTGGAGAAGATCGTGGATTTCCTCTACAACTCTATAAACAAAAAAGGAATCATCGATCCTCAATTTAAGTAACCCGTTCCTTCATAAACCTCTTCTTCGTTTCCACGCATTCAGGACCAACGCAGTCGATCTCATGGTCATGCTCCTCTATGTCTATCGATATCGGGAAAAACTACTTGAGAAAAAACAGACCTCCATCAAAAACGATATTGTCCACAAACTCCACAACACCAGCAGGTCCAGACACCCTCTCGAACCCACCTCAATTATTCCTAAGACTCCCAGTAGAGTCCATCGCTCTGGCTCCCATGCCGATTCACCAAACACTCCGCGTCTTGATATGCCCAGGTACTCGATTGATAATCCTGAGTTCCAGGTTCAGGCGATCTCCCACAAGACTCGTACCGACTTCTCCTACAAAAAGGCTATTATATAGAACCCGATCACAGTCTCGGTGGTGGGAGAAACGTTGGTGGGTACAGTCGAAGCAGTGTCCGATAGAGGCTACAAGAGTGGCTATGCAGTGCAGTCCTCGAAACCTCTGCCCCGAACCTATATATTTTCGCGGAAGCTCAAACAATGACAAGCATTCGAGTCCTCTATAAAAGTGAATTAATTACGTAATATTAAGTTAGAAATGCATCAGCCGATCACCCTGATCTAATATGCAGGACCGCTAGTGCTGGTTGGCCGCTCGCTCTGCGTGCTGCCGCCTACGCGCAACAAACTTATGAGCGTCTTAGAATTAGCTTCCACAACCACACTTGTTTCCGTCTCATACTTTGAATCCTCAAACCTCAGATTCTGGTCCAGTAGTCTCATTTTAAGTCTCTTCGTTGTGGACTCCCGATTATAGATCATCAGCAGTGCCCGTCCATCCGCCCACACAAAGTCGCTCGTCAGCGATTTTCCCTGTGCTGATAGACTCACTCTGCTCCTCAGCCCTTCGTACTCGTTAACGAGCATGAGTTTTTTGAGGCTCTCAGCCTTGGAGGTGTTGAGAATGGATCTGAGAAGGATCTTGACACCTCCATAGCAGACAATGGAAGACTTGGGAAGGAAAGGGCTGTCGGAGTGGGACTGCAGTCGAATATGTAAAAAGTAATCCCCCGCTAAGAGTTTCAGATATGTCGTCTTTCCAATATCTACACATTAATTTCGTAATGGAGGGTTCTATGAGAGTGATTACATGTGTTCTTCTCCCGAGAATGACCAGCAGCGATCTTGAAGGGAGAGTCGAGCTGCATGCGTGCCAGTTCCACCGCTACTTCCGAATACTCGTAGCCTGGAGTCGTCACATACGCCTTCAAAAGCTGGCTAACTCGGATCGACATCTCTGTGTCTTTAGGCAGCGTGAACTTATAGTAAAAAGACTCCTCTTCTTTGGACTGGCTCATTTCCTACGAACAAAGCACGAAGCCTGGTTTTCGGAGGAGGTTGATGTAAACTTCTTCAGCGTCTTCTTCAGCGATGAGGTTTTATCTGTGAAGGTTCATTTGCTTGTAGGCAGAACTGGGGGATCGTAAGAGTACTAACTCCTTTTCGGGGTGAGATGCGGAGGGTTTCTGGCTGCTGACAGATATTGGTATACCTGTGATTTCTTGAAGCAAGTCAGCAATATCACATTTGTAAATATTCTGATAGCCCCCTCCCACTTTTGCCAGAGCCTTTTCGACGAAGAGAGGCCATAGGCTGTCGGGAGTGCTGAACAGATAGCTGCCTTGGTGGTCCACGGGAATGTAGTCGTCGATGATCACATGAGACTTAACGCCGTTGAGGAACAGAGTCACGCCCAGGATCCCCTGGTCTGTGATCGGCCACTCGATGAGACTGTGAAGGATTTCCTTAAACTCGGAAATAACCTTAAAGACGGAGTAGAGTTTTTCCTGGGCTGGGCCGATAATATTTGGGTTCAGCTTGTAAATGAAGCCGGGAGTGTTCTTGAACAGTTCGAGTTTCGGGAATACTTCGTGCACTCTTCTCCATACTATTGCTGACTTCCCAATCAGACCACTTGAAATCGAGGAGTTATTATGCGGGAAGCACCCATCTTTGAACACCACGTTCTAGCACTGCAGCTTCAGCACGTAGTCCTGGTACTAAAGAGGAACCTTCTTCAGCTGTTTCAGGTTGGCTGTCACTATTCTGTTGTAATTTTATTTATTAGTTTCATGGAACCAATTCTCATCTCCCTGCATAGAGGGGATGGAGTACAGTTTGCTGGTCCAGAAGTCGAACTCGTTGGTCAGGACTGCAGGCATGGAGTCGTTAGCGGGAGTCTTGCACTGACGATAGCAGCTGAGTTGGTCTTGTCCCATGGGGAACGTTGGTATTTAACGGCGGTTAGAAGAATCGTAAAGTGGTATTATGAGTTGAGAGAGTAGCGTAAGATACAGATGGGTTGTCAAGTCGCTTTCTTGTTTGCCATCAGTGAATTGTAGTCTTGGGAAACTGATTTATAGGGATTAGGCGTCTGATTTATTGCGGCATCCATTGACTTTACTTTGGAACTGGATGTCATCCATCCAGCCCCTCTCATATTATACCTTTACACTTACTCCTCAATCATTACTACTCGCTAATCAACCCCTCATCTATGGGATCCTCCCAAACCCAGTAGCCCTAGTACAAGCCTAGCAGACACCCATCTCTCACTCGCGTCCGCAAACTCTAACATAACAATACAATGGAAGTCACCATCCCTGTCCAAAATACTAGAACCGCTTCCCAATGGCAGGCCGACAGAGCATTGCTCTCACAGCAAACTTAACCTCAAAGCCTGTTCTTGCCTTTAAGCCATACCTATTCTTCTGACGGTCTCTGCGGGACTTCAGGTGTAGTCAAGGTATCCACCATATGATCTAGTGATGTTTTAGATCACCTTTGAGAGCTACCCTTTTGTATTGGCGCAGGAGATCCAGAATAGAAAAAAACTGGGTATGCCATTCAACTAGCAGGAACTTTGGTTCCTACTATATTGGATCGTAGATGGGTGTCGACGCTTCGAGGTCTTAGGCATGAAGTCAGGAGATGTCAGGCCCCGCAATATCTTGATCAATAAAGAGGGCATGGTCAAGGTGATTCACCGGTTTTCACTGCCAGGCGAGAAGACCAATTACGTAAAGGCCTTCGAGAACAAAGAATCTGCCTACTTATGTAACCAACCAGCGACTAAGCAGTGGCGAAAGCAGACACTTGATGATTAACTTATTTTGAAGGTTAGCGCCTGAATAACTGGCTGAACTCGAACAAAACATCGACTCGCCCCGCTCGGAGCCCGTGCTCGCAGAGAGTTTTTCAATTGGACTGACCCTCCTGGACGCCGCACTTCTCTTTGACCATGAGGCTATTTACGACCTCCAGTACCTTTCGTTTAAGAACCACATCTTCAGGGAAAATCTGTACCTGCTCAAAAATTCAACCTATTCTCCTTTTCTTATCAAGACCGTTGAGAATATGTTGTAAATTGCCCCTATGGAAAGGCCGACTTCTGGAGAAATCTTTGCCTTCATCCACCCGTATCAGCAGTAGATACTGAGTCTGTAGCCTTTCGTGCCGGATCGTCAAAGATCAAAACGAAGCTTCGAGGCCTACCAGACAAATACAACCCAGCTCAAATAGAGTGTGAAGACATCATTTCAGCATAGTGTCTTGAAATCATAGCGAGAATTGCTGAGAAAGGGTACTGAAAGGGCGTCTTCGATGGTGGGAGAAGAAATGAAAGAAAGGATGAATGAGGTTTCAAGTCCACGGGGAAGTCTTCGGGGCAGTGGGCGTGTCGTTCCCCATATGCAAGCCTATCTGCAGCAACCGGAAGAGATATACCCTAGATGATTTGGATATTATTTGTTCCAAGAACAAAAGCGCTTTTCAGTTGTCTGGCTGTGCTTCAGATGTGCATCATCTTATTGTGACCCGCATACATAATAATCGATTTCTAGCTAAATTCCCGATCCACGACTTCCGTTTCAATCTAGGTACTCACGATCTTGACTCGGGGGAAAGCCCTGACGATGTTGCTCCTGAGTTGCCGATCGTGCTCTGCTTAGAAGTAAGCGCTTACCTGCTACACTTTTTTGTGAATTTGTCCCCAGTTGTTTTTTATCAGCACTGGGATCATTTTCAGAATCTTGAGGTTTGGCAATCGATTGTTCAGGCTTGAGCAGCAGAATTCTCCAAATAAGGCGTTATTAGAAATATCTAGTTCGCTTAATTCCTGATGCTCCCACTCCCCAACTAGAGCTGCATGCCAGCTGCACTCCGAGTCCAGGTTTTTCAGTTTCAGTACTTCTAAGTGCCTACACTCTCTCAACAGCTCGTTTAGTCCCTATCCACTGACCTCATTCTTCTTCATCACCAGTTTTTTGAGGGTATGCTTATGCCTATCTATTAATACCTTCAAAGCCCCATCTCGGAAGCCGTAGGTCTCTTCCACCGACAAAGTTTCAAGACATTCCATATGGCCCAATAGCTATTCGACAAGACTCGAAGATAGTCTTTTGCATCCACTAATTCCAAGTCTTTTGAGGTTCGGGAAACTCTATCCGATCAAGGGAAAGTAATCTCCCCCGATATTGGTGTAGGACAAATCGAGGCCTTGCAGATTATTTTGCCAGTGCTAATTGCGGCAGGCGAGCAGTAGAGCGTCCATATTCATGCCGAACAGACTTCGCAGATATAGATTATTGAAGAGAGGGAGTTCACAAAGCTGGAACAGGTCAGTCTTGCTCACCTGCCAGTGTTGTTGATAGCTGCACAAAGCCAATTCTCGCAGAATGCCCTCCCGGACTCTCTGGAAAAGAAGGCTGCAGCTTTACTCATTAAGTTGTTTATCGTAGCGCTTTGTGAAATCCTGAACGGATATTTTTTGGACCTTGACGAAGTTGAGGAGGAGGAAAATCATAGTGTCTGACTCCAGACGAAATAAAATGTTGGGAAACTATAGAGTTTCCCGAGACGTACAGATCTTCAGAGTGGTAACCGTGGTGTTACGCGTGTGGATGCTATGCTCGGGGTCTACCTGCAGGTTAGTGAGTTTGAGTTTATGAACCTTAGTGCTGGAATTTAGGAAACCCGGCACTATCAGAAGCTTGGATCGAGCAGCAATACTCCGAAAATGAGGGGTCTAGTTCTGCTCTTACTGGTGACAGCAGGCCGTGGCGTTGACGGTCTCCTAAATGGAGAGAGTAAACCTTTCCAAAGCTGCCATCGACGAGAAGAACTGGGTGATTGATTCGGCCGATATCAAGTCCTGCTGTTGGATTCTGGCAAGGCGTTTCGAACTTTCGTTGCGGACCGTAGTTATACTCAGCTTCTGCAGGCAACCAGCGAAGTTTCTTCTGAGGAAGTGCCAAAAACCCTGCTCATAGATCTAAATCTCGTCCACCCATTTCAACTTCAGCACTGATAGTGTCTCCTTGCAGCTCTCGGGAAACTTCAGGTAGCGCAGGTGCTCCAAGTCCAAACAGCAGAGATCGAGGCGTCTGAGATGCAGACATTTGGAGATAAGAGGTTTGATAGAAGAGAGCCCAATAGTAAAGTTATTAGTTATGTCTGTGGGGTAGTCGGCAAAGAAGTCTCTGAGAGTATGGTAGAAGTAGGGGCTGAGAAACATGAGGGTGGCGTAGTCGGAAAAGCTGAGGAAGCGATAGAGAGTGGCAATAGCACGTGAAGGCAGATCCTGCAGAGTCGGATACCCAGCATGTTGCATTCTTATAATTTATAGTGGGATTTCAAGCTCAAAGAAATGTTGTTCCCGAAAATTGTAGGGTAGGTCCGACCCAAGGACATTCAATACCTATCCCACAATATTTTCAAATACTAACTCCTCATAGAACTGCAATTCATTCCAGAGTCACATCAAACAGCTCGCTATTACTATCACGCCCTTCCATGCTCTTCATCCTTCTGTCCATCTTTCTCATCAGCTCATCAAACTATCTGTTCATGCCAGTCTACAGCTCATCCCACTACTGGTTCCGGCGGTCGCAGATCTCCTGCAGCCATTCACATGTCTTCTACTCGCTCGGAATATTCTTTTCAATTCTGTCAGCCAGGCGCTGGCTGGAGGGATGATTAGTATTGAGGACGTTCTGATGCCGATGGGTGTTGTGGATCCTGCCCTGAGGAGTGGGACTGGGATATTATCTGCGGGAGAACCTGTCTGAGGCATTGGGGAGAGAGGATTTCTATCTGTCTAGGAGTTTGGTGAGTTTCTCCTTGGACTTATCGGTCTTTTCCCCGGCTATCTGGTTTTTAATTTCCTGGAGGACTGCCAAGGAATTGGCTAGCACTCGGTTCATAGTTGGGCTGGAGTTAGTTGGTTAAATAAGTGAATATGAGTCGAACAGGCAATCAGCTGAGCTGGCAGATTTAAATCATAATACAAGCTTACGCACTCTTTTTCAAATCGAAATCAAATAACAACGTCCTATCGGCCATCCGAACAACAATCAATGGAAGAAACCCGCCAGATGCTCGCAAAGTGCGCCACTACCATCCAAAAACTCCAGGCCGAACTCCATGCTAACCACTTCCAGATCTCAGAACTCATGCATCAAGTCTCGCAACTCCAAAAACAAAGGATAGACATGATCTCCCGCAACCAGTCACTAGAGTCACAACTACACGAAACCAAAAATACCATCAAATCCAACAATCAACAACTGCTCCAGGAAAAAGAGAGGTACCTCAACGATACTAAGGCGCTAGAACATAGGCTGGCGTAAAAGCAAAAGGATAACCTCAACCTCCAGAAGTACCTGTAAAATATGAGGAAGACCTGGAGATAGTAGCATGGTATAGAGAACAAGGAGATGAAGTTGAAGATGAGTATCGCGGATGAAGAGATTAGGAGGTTGGAGTCTATGTTGTAGTTGAAGCAGGAAGCCATGGAGACTCTGCAATTGTAGAAGAAGTGTGTTTGTTCTGAGACTCTCGACCAGTGCCAGAAAGTAATATTTTAGCCTAAATAACCCTTTTTCAGACCAACACCCTATTGAGGAATCGTTACGAATAGCTCAGGAACACGCCGCACACCCGGCCAGTCACTCACTAGACCACCAAACGGACATACTCTCAAACAAAACATCCATCTTCCCATCGCGATTCCTTGCAGACTCCATGCACTGACCGCTCACAAATCAATAACCAAGCCTATTTCCGCCGGTCCTCTCTCTGGACGCCAACTCACGAGAAACTCTCAGAGCATACGCAGGAAGACTCACGACTGCTGAGAACTATCAATCCTTAGGAAATGTCGTAAGTGTCAAAGCAAGGTGTCAGGATGAGCTCACGAATCAGAAGAAATAACTTGCAGATCTTGGGAGGCATGAATACAGAGGTTGTGAACACAATGCTTATGCGTCTGGAAGACAAGCTGGAGATGCTGGGGCGAGAAATGAATGAGGAGCAGGCTGAGGAGGAGATGGCGTGTATTTGAATTTAGCACAGAATCATACAATAAGGTATTTGCGAGGCTGGTGAAATTAACCAGTTCGCTGTAATTTTACAAAATGGGGCGATGCTAGCCACTTCGAGATCACTCTTTCCGCGGACTGAGTTGATTCCGGCTGCGTGGCCTGGACTGCCTCGGGACTTGACCCCTCCCAGTTGCTTCGGCCTTTATCTCTTTTTTGAGATTATTGACGATGTTCTGGAACTTCTTCTTCAACTCGCCCACTATACTTCCTTCAGGGAACAAGTCTTCAAAAAACCAGGCACGCCGAAAACCCATCTGACTGCATAGTTAGGCTATGATCTCCATCGGAGGTCCTTAGGGTAAATTCTTCTGCAGCATGATTTGCTTTATCATGCCCTTCTTCAATTCCAACAGGGCATGGAGCCTGTAGAAGATTCTTTTTGATCCGCGAGCACAGTGTGTGGCATGGTACTGACTAATTTAACTGTGTGTCATCTCGTAGTCCTGAGAGTCCGATGCTTTGGGTGAGAACGTGACTCTAAAACACTACTCATTCTTACGTTTCTTGCACGTAAACATGTAGTCGGGGGAAGAGCTCTTTTTAGACAACGAAATATCGCTGCCAGTCATGTATTTGAGGATATGCTTCATGTTTTTCAGGAGATGGTCTATAGGGTCTCAGAGTGTGAGTTGGGATTTAGCTTACCAGGAGTGTACGAGTTTGTAGGACTATATGAGAAGAGGTTAAGGTATTTGTTGGGATCCACTTTTTCTGCAGACTAATCTCGCGGCTATCTGCCCATGGTTCTCTGACAGCCAATAGATTTGTGTTTAAATTACTACGATGCCGATTCAATATTGGGAAATGATAAGATACAGAGTCTCTATTGAATGTGCAGCGAAGGTAGGGGCCTTTACAGTGGTTACTTCAGGAAAAATGGCCAATTCTTTGGATTTGAGTCTTGCAATTGGATATCCGCCTTGCTCTTACAGTTTGCCTCGCACCATTGCATTTCGCTATATCGCAAATTCTCCTGTCTATTATGGAGTTCAACCCCTTATATCCTTGTTCTCAATTTATCAATCATGTTTGGCTCCCTTTCCCTAATCTCACGTTCTTAAGTTCACAGCTTTTGGATTTCCTACTTTATCCACTCGCAAACATACTAGCCATGGTCAACCTCAAGTCCTTCGACTTCTTCCGAAAAATTCAGTCGGACATCCACGCAGGCTCAGCCACCGGCGGCATATTTACCATCGTCGCGTTCATCGTTGGCTTCGTCCTTCTCTTCCACTCTTTCCAAGAACACTATCGCGACCGATACGTCACGGAACTCATTATAAAGTCTGACGAGAACGAAAAGCTTCCACTCAAACTTAGCATACTCATGAATCGTTGTCCCTGTGACAGTAATATATCTCCTTCTAATCGATTGGCTGTGGCGTAGTGCTCGGGATCAAGTTCCACGATGAGGTTGAGTACTAGGAGACAGGCCTCGAGTTTCTGGTGAATCGAACGCGGGTAGCCAAGAACGGCACGGAGACCCCTTATGCCAAGATTGAAGAAAGAACCAAAGAAAAGTAGAATCTAATCCAAGCGATTGAGTCTGAAGAAGGGTGCAGGATTTCTGGGATGCTGAAGATTCCAAAAACTCCAGGCTTCATAAAGATCGACCAGAGCGGCAATTTCTTCATCAACCGTGAGATCCCCCAACACGTGCACAAACTCCGGGCCAGCTATAAACTGGAAGAACTGGTTATCGGCAGCAATGACTCGGAACTTGACCTCCCCATCTATCACATTTCATAGTAACACTTTCTTTTGACTCTTTCAGACAAATCGGTCAGTACGTGATGGACATAGAAGGCTACCACCAAACGAAGCAATCCGTACAGGATTTCACCGAGGACTTAAGATAAGATGACTTCATCAGCCACATTAAAGTGATTCCTCTGCGGGTGATCGAGAATAGTAGCGCGAACAGCACGGTGGAGAGGTATAGGTATTCGATCCGATCGGGACGGGCAGCGAAGCAGGAACAGCTGACGAGCATCAACTTCTTGTTCGAGATTGAGCCCATCAATATCATGTACCGGAAGATCGAAAAGTCGCACTATAAATTAGTCGTGAGGGTAATAGTTTACATTCGACATGATTTTAGATTTTTGCGATCATCGGAGGGGCCTTCGCGACAATCGGGATCGTGAATTCGGTCAGCCAAAGTTTAGCAGAGCTTTTGAAGAGAGGCGACTGATTTGTCGGGTGTGTATATTAGGACAGCACTAACCAACCAGCAGACAGCCAACTTCCCAATTAAACCCTCATTTGCTTGAACCTGACTGCAGTATCTTTAATTTTCGTATCGAACTATCTAAATCCAACAGTGCCTCCTCATGTCTCTTATCGTGAAGCCCATCTCAGCCAACCTCAGCCATGACCAAGACTGGCTCGGAAAAATGGTAAGTGCCCTTCTAAACTCTCCAGGACCCCTATGTTGTAGTCAGCATCGGTCAAGATACAAAGAAATCATCCACCCATCACAATGGGGGCAAAACCCCCATGTGGAATGATACATTCGTTTTCAACAACCCGATGGACCAGGTTATCAGAGTCCAAGTGTTTGACAAAGATCTCCTGTCTCGGAACGACCCCGTAGGTGAAGGTGGAATCAACATTGCTCCGTTGATGGGAGCACAAGGCATGCCACAGAATGGTATTTAAAATTTGAATTTATATATAGTTTACGTGGATTTAACTCACCACGGCAGAGCGGCAGGACGGGTGTTGCTGTCGATCCAATGGCAGGGCATGCCTGGAGGCTGCACCCCACCAAACCAGGGTTGGAATACTGGATATAGTACTGGATTTAACCAGGGTAACCAAGGGTGGAACCCTCATCAACAAGGATACAATCGGGGATGGTGATTAGACTGCCAACTTTATCGGACGAACCACTACTCAGAGATCGACACACTTCATTTATTTCTGAGATATTTTCAAGGGGTTGGTTTAGCAGGCCATGTTGGTATGTATTCCAGTCTTACAAATCTACTTCTTTACAATCCCTATATACTTCACCTGCGTGTATCTAAGTTCTGTCTTTAAAATCATTCTTTCTTCTTCCCCTTCATTTTTTCTCATCGTCGGAGCTGGCGTCACCCATGTCTGAACCCACGTCGCTGTCCGAACCAGCTTGCTTTGGTTCATCTACCTTAGGCATGTACAGATGCGCGTTTTTATCGCCCACAACCTTCGGGTCCTCCTTCACCTTGAACAAGCCTCGCTTCGCCTCGATGAACTTTTGCATTTCGACCAAAGCCTCATTGATGACGTTGATTCCCTCCACTTTATTATTGGTCTCCACCGAGATCAGATAGGCAGGAGCACCCAAGATAGTAATCTGAAGTGGTCAGCAGCCATAAATCGAATAGTGATGTTTACTTCAATGTCGAAGTCCTTGCGGCTTTTGTGCTGCCCAAGGTTCAGAGCTTCCTTAATGAGGTTGATGCCTTCGAAGTCATTGATGCTGATGTCGAATACTGCCATGATCTTGACTTTGGGAGGCTGGAACCTTCTCCTGATCTCGCTGAAAAGCTTCTATTCCATACTCTTGTCGAGCTGAAGATGGGCAAGACGATCGGTATCGAACAGAGACTGTTTGAATTATTCGAGGGGGTTCTTGCCCTCCTTGTCGAGAGGCCAGGCTATTTTTCTGTATACGACCTCAAGATCGATCTTGAGTGCCTCGCCGATAGTCCTCATGATGCTATGGATGGTTTTGCGCATTGCGAATCGTTCTGTCGTCTCGAGTTCCTCGTTAGGATGCACTTTCTTTTTCGAGAGATCGATGTAGCCTAGGAAATATAATGTGCATGTGGTTCAACAAAATCAGTACCTTTTTCCTTGTCCACGCGGATGACCCTCACGACTTCTTCACTGTTGATTTTGAGTGCTTTCTTGACGCTCTTCTGCATTGAGCGAGTGTACTAGTTGGGGGTAATCATGCCGGACTTGCCCTTGGGGTAGCCTTGGTATTCGAGGAGGTCGACGTAGCAGGCATTTTCTTCGACGCCCGTAACCAGACCCATTGCAAGATCGTCTTCTGCAGGGTATTCGTTTTCGTAGAATCTGCAGACCATGTTGGCTTTATTCTCCATGAGGGTGGTTGGAAAGTTGAGTGGGTGTATGTCTGTTTTTGATAAACTGTTTAAAGATATCGGAACGAGGGGAGAGCTGCATAACCTGTTTCAGATAGACCCTATTTATATGAACTTGTCACAACAACCAGAATTCGTGAGAAGAGATACCGATCCACTCTAAAGAATATTCTCCGCCCTTCCGAAAATCACTACACTTCCCGCAAACACTCTTTGTCACATCCCTCCTGCGTCTTCTTTTCCTTTCCTGACTTCTACTTCTTGCTCCCAATAGCATCCCATATCGTCAGCCCCCAGTCCTGCCCAGTCTTTTCGAACTACCACCCCTCATACTATTCTCTCTGTGCCACTTTGCTGTTAGATTTGCTTCCTAGAATGTTCTTTGGTGTCCCTTGTGTCTGTAGATGTTTATTTGGACTATGCCGGTGGCTCGAAGGTTTACCCAGCTCCAAGAAACGTTGAGGTTTGGGTCGTTATCGGCACTGATCTAAGTCGATCGACCTCAGATACGCGGCAGCCACCTTCGTGGAGTCCATATTGAAATCACTGCCATTGTAGGACTCTGGGTCCTGCTCGGGATGTTTAGCTGCCCTGTAATCCTTGATTTGGCGAACTAAATGATTAAACTTGAGATTCTTGGAGTGCTGCTTCGATTGGAGGTCATTGGCTTCAGTTCTGATCCTGCGCCGAGTGACTGACTTCTCCGTAGCGACAGCTTTGCTAAACAACGACTCCTCGAATCCCTAAATGCTTGCAATATTGTTTCTTGACCGTATTTGCTCCAGCCTTATCTATATGTCTGGCCCCGAAATGAGTCTATGCTGCTTGGATGATTTGTTCACAGGACTGGATTGCAGAGTGTAGGTAGGAGGCAGTTCTGAGCAGATCTCGTTATCCATGATATCGATGGTCTTCGCTCTCTGTGACCTGATGTCGGGCAGCACAAGCTAGTTTTCGATGCTGAGAGTATCTATTGCCCTGCTGCTGATTATGTAGCTCCTCCCGATTGTCCTCACTCGATCAGTCTCGCTGTTCTGATAGTTGGACTGTAGATACAGGTTACTATCCTTTTTGTTTAGTATCGACTTCGGCACATAGTTCCGCTTCATGTCAAAATCATTGATCCTGAGTCCCAGCCCAAGGCGTTTACGATCCTTATTCCTACTGCATTTGCGCATGATGGAGCTCGCTAACATCTCGTTGCAAACGTTCTTTGGGTGGATGCAATGATGGCTGAGGGTATCCGGAAAGCTCTGCTTGTTCTCGATAGATTTTTAGTGGTGGGAGATCTCGCGAAAGGGGCTGGTTTATTTGACGACCTTGAGGAGTTTGAGGACGGATTCGGTAGCATTGATGTAGGTAGGGACGTTTTGTCTGAGAGAGCGGCTGGGAGAGTCTCTGCCAACGATCATGCTGTAATATAGTCCAGAGATGGTTCTTTTTTATTGGTTAACTTGATAATAGTCGTCAATTCAGGGCAATTTTGCAGTACTGCCAGAACCAGCCAGCTACCGCTTCTAGACACCATCAAATCCTCCTCTCAAAAATATCATTCAATGTCATACTTTCACGCCTCCCCTCGAACCTTACTTCATACTTGATCGTCCAGGTCTAGACATCGATCACCTGGATGCATGACTCCCACACGAAAATCCTTTATCCCTCTTCAATTCCTACGAAATGCTTGCAACCGGGCTGCTAAAGGTCTCCTATAACCCTAATGCTGACTTCGTGCTGTTGGGACACGCATACCTTCTTGAACTCTGGTCCTTCGACGATATAGAAGGTGTGTTTTGGAGGTTGCTGATGTAAGTCGTGCTACTATTTCTGTCCTTCTGACTAGGGGACTGCCACAATCTGGTAGTATTTTTTAATAACGAGGTTGCGATACTATGAAATCTCCTCGCGTTCCTTGACCCATAGAAATTCTGCCCCGTCGCACAAATAAATAGGTGTGAGCTGCGGCTCAGGGCCTCGCACGAGTACATTCGATCCACTTGTTACTAGCGACAACTCGACGTCAAACCTCACCACAAAACTATCCTCGTAGATTAATATCAGGAATCTCCGACCATCTTCACATGTACAAAGATGCAGTTAGTAGATTTTATAGCTATGAGGCCGCAGTTTCAAATAGCCATGGAAGTCCAGTTTCGGTAGCGGACTGCTCAGAATCGGGGAATTGTAACCCTCCAGGTCTAGGTTGAATATTTAAAGGGAGTCAGAGGATGTAAAGGTATACAGAAGTCTCTGGTCGTGGTGTAGGATGATGGCCATCCGAATGGGAACCTTGCTATATTCTAGAGTTCTCAGAGGACTTCGATTATGGACATGGAATAGTGCGATGAGGTTTTTGCTGCTGACGACCAGGAACTACAGGCTAGAGGGGTTGACGGCATGGAGACTATTTTTGTCTTCAGGAGCCAAAATCTCATGAATTCCCGAAGTATCATAATTGCCTCGCGTGTGCAGTTTGAGATCAATGACGATGAGCTCGTGAGGAGACAGACAGCAAATGAGATATCTTCCAGCGAGGCAGACCGAGTCGAGTATTCTTCTGTCGGAGCCTGCTTGTCCGTCTAGTGCTTCCACTTTCGGCATTGCGTCTACGCTTCGCTTACCATCCATCCCAGGGATCTTAGGTTTCGTTTTCTTCCTCTTAGGCATTTCTGCCTTGATCGTGTCGTCATTATCCATTGACTTCCTTGTTACCCTCGCCTCTGAATTCGAGTAGACTTTGTAATCTCCACCTTTCCCTTCTTTTTCCTTTGATGCTTCGATGCCTCTCAGTAATTTCCTCAAAGAATATCCCTCCCCCACTTTGGCATTCAACTTCGGTCTGGCTACCTTCACAGAGCTTTACTGTTAGGAATGCTTAGCTATTGGACAGGGGATCGGCTTATAGTTTTGGGTCCACTGCCTCGGGTAGAGTGCCCACCTCAGAGCCAGGATTTGAGTAACTACGTGATCTGGGGTGAAGGAGTCTTTGGTTCTCCAGAGAGTGCGCTATTGGCTGAGGAAGACTTGAAAGTTTGATGTCTAAGGGGTTTTGACGAGAGACTATGGGCCTTTCATCTATATAAGATGAGAAAGTAGAGGTTCAGTGATAAGTTTGATAATTTATAAATTTGGCAGGCAGTTGTGCCGCTTCCCTTTAGTAACTGGCTGGCCTCGCATTTCTTAATGAGGATAAATAACTATAGAAACATATAACATAACAGGCTCAACGCTCCCTCACCAATTGTTCTCGCTTTTCTTTTCCAGTCTCACTAGTCTTCCGTCAATAGGCTCATACAGGAACTTACAGTGCAGTCTCAGGGGTACGTCTGTCCTCTTCAGATTGAAGTGCTTCAAGAAGTAGATCAAAATAATTTTGGCCTCCATTAGCGCCAGATGTTTACCAATACAGCTTCGCGGGCCCGCAGAGAAGGGGATAAAGGCGTAACTCTCGCTGGGCAGGCTTTCTTTATCATACCATCTGTCAGGATCAAAGGTGCCAGGGTTCTTGTAGTATTTAGGGTTGTGCATGAGCCCGAGGATGTTAGTGCCGACGTTCATGCCTTTGGGGATCTTGTAAGGGCCGAGTTGGACTTCAGTGGTAGTGACTCTGGTGAGGATGCCGACAGCAGGGGGCCACATTCTAAGGCACTCGTTGAGGTATTTTTCGGTGAAGTCCAGTTTCTATGATTGTGAACATATTTTAGTAAAAATGAAAGAAATTACATTGAGGTTTTAGTAGGTGAGGTCGTCCTCGGTCTTTATAACTTCATTGAGTTACTTTTCGAGTTTCTGGTAGTAGTGGGGGTACTCGGCAGCACAGTACAGAGCAAAGCTGAGCAGGTGGCCGGTGGTATCGATGCCTGCGAAGTAGAAACTCATCAGCTGCTGCAGCAACTACTCCTTCGTGATTAACTCAATTTTGGAAGTGTCTTGCCCATTTTTCTTGGCCTCGTCGTACTGTTCTTGCCGCCTCTTCATCTCATTCAAGTAGATTTGAATGAAGTCCTTCTTGGTCTCATCATTATTCTCGATACGCGCGTCTATGATTTCAAACAGAACTTTGCGCAGCTCCATCAGAATCTCCTTCATTTCTGCGTCTTTCTTTTCGAAGTTCAAGCTGCACGCTTTCGGCCCCACCAGCATATTAGCGATCAAGTTCGAACCGCTCCGAGAACGAGCGAACAACAAGGAAGAAAAGTCAGCAAGCACTAGAGAAAGGTTCCTTCCTTTGATCTGTCGTTGGGCAATTTCGTTCGAAAAGAATGTGCGTACCAAGATTTCCCCGATTAGAGTCTCAGTCGCTTCGAGCACCTCGAGAATGGGTTCCTGTTCCAGGTGTTCCAGTCTTTACATCATGTACGTCTTAGAGCACTTGCTCATAATTGGAATCATGCGCTTGAGATGTTCGTAGTTGAAGGCGGGACCAATGAGAGACTTCTGGAGCTTCCACTGGTTACCTTATGCAAGGAAGATACCTTTTTTGTAGCTTAGAGCTAGATGCTTAAACACTTGGAACTTCTCATAGTTCTGGGGATTCACGCAGATTTCGCGGACCAACTGGGAATCCGTACAGATAAGGAAGGGCCGATCACCGATGTTGGTGAGGTAGGCGCGTTGATCTGGATTCTCCTACATCATCTTCTTGACGAAGTGGTGCGAATCACCAAACTTGTCGATACAGTTGCGCTGGACTTGAAGGAGGCCTGTGATGGGCTTGACGAAGACCCTAAGCTGTGGGTCCATTTTTTTGAAGCGCCAGGCCTCAAAGTAGATGCGTATGAAGAAGCGATAGATGAAGTAGGCAAAGAGGGAGAAGGGGAGAAGAAGGAGGTAGATAGCGAGAGAGGCTGTGGATTAGGACATTAAAGTTGGGTGTTTTGTTAGTAGATTAATCGATGAGGTGCAATTATGGGGACACTCGCAGAGAAGTCTTTTTAATAAATAGCCTAATGGGATTGTTGATTGAATTTGAAGAAGATCATGACGTATAATTTACGTATGACGCTGTACGCCATAGCCTATCTATACTTAGAAGCCAACTCTAATATTATCAGTCCTACACACACTTCACACCCCGCAGGCCTGCCGCATTAGCCCCCCTAGATTCAGACACCCCAAATATCCTCCTATGTGCTCGTGGTAGTTTTGCAAGTCCATCTTTTTCTCGTTGAAGTAGAAAAGCAGACTCTCTCTTAGCGTCTCAGACAGCAGGAACTCATTCATCTTTATCACTGTCTATAATGCACTACTCTCGATACTTCTCTTTTCATCCGACTATTCGCTCATCCCTTCATCTGTCTTTTGCATTGCTTGGTTAGCCTAAGAACGGGTAAGTTCCCTGACGATCCTACTGTAGTGATGCTTTATGCTTTGAGGAGGACCATGCAACTTCAACATCTTCCTCAAATCCTCCATTTACAAAGACAGATGGTCTATTTATGCTCTGTGCATCCGCAGCAGATCTGCTTGATTCTTGATCTGCCCTCTCAACAACAGGTTATCAAGTGTTAGGTTCTCACACTAGAATCGCAGGGCGAATACCCGATAGTCTGATGTAGCGTCCTCTTTTTCCTGTTCGAATGTCTGTGTGGATTGGTCTCGGAGAGTGGCCCGATGGTGGGGCGCCTGAGTGATCTCGAGCTGCTTCCGAAGTTGGCGTATCTGCAAATCTAACTGGTACTTGGCTTGTGTTTGTTCCTAAACTCATCGTGGGTGGATAAATGGGTGTTTGGGTGCGTGGGTTACTGCGACAGTTTTCTAATAGTTAGAAACTAGTTTTTCGTTGAGCTCATTCAGTTCCTTAATGCGCTATTCGTGGTCGTTCCTACTTTCGGGGACCAGAAAGATAGACTCTTCTGTCATGGACTGCTCTTCGGGTCGATACACCTGAATGCTATTTTCGTCGAATTCCCTTGCTTCAGAAGGATCCTGGATTTTATCTAGATTGCCATCCTTCGATTGGACTTCGAAACTATTCTACACCTCCTTGATGGAACCCACCAGTTGCTTGCTTTTCATTGCCTGCATCCTCAGCTCATGATTTTCTTGTATCAAACTGTCATTCTGCAGTTTTAGATTCCGATTCTCTTAGGCCAGCATGCTGTTAATGTGCTAGATCTATTGCAAATGGCACTTGCATTCTTAGACATACTCTTTAAGGCTCAGAAGTTCGCTCATGCAGCCTTTACATGGTAACTCCGATTTTTGTCCAACAGGAGAGGCCTTATCATTCTGCACTGTTTGGTTTGATCGAAAAACTTGGGCCGGCTTAGAATGAACATTGTGGCCTTGTCCAAACTCCATGCATTGTTGGTCGTTGACCTTATTTATAGGTGTATAGGGGTGGGCTGCCACCGATTCTTCTGGGTGCCGGCTCTTCGCTGCATCTCTTGCAGTATGAAAATCCTCCTTATCGAAAGTGTCATTGGCTTGTGATAAGGAGTAGAAGAAATCTTCTTCCTTTACTTTCTGATCTGCTCCTTTTTTTTGGAGCCTGCTTTTCACTATGTTATTCTTGATGAAGGAAGACTTGAGAATCAGGTGGCCAGTCTGCTAAGGACAGTACTTTAAAGGAGTCTTCAAACTGCGTTCGCCCAGGTCTACTAAGTCCCCCAGTCTGAGTAAAGCCATCCCGATGTAGATCACTCGTTCGTCTGCGTTGGACTAACGAGTGACGGCTATCACACAGAGCCCAATTTCTTTATCTTCCCCAGGGTATTAATCGGTTGCAACTTTGTGGTGATTGTTATTCGTAGCATTATTCTTTTGGTGATTATAGGGACCTTCAGCTTTAGAAAAGGTGGAGGTGAACAGAATGTTTTAGGATAGATTCGAGATAGTTTTGGCAAGTGGGCTGAGGCTGACTTGCTGGAGGTGGTGCACTGTCTGGAGAGGGTTGGTCTTGACCACAAACCTGAGGTAAGAAGTATGGAGTGGGAGGTTGAGTTGGACAGCTTCGACAGTGAGGCAAAATCTATAGGTGTCGTGAGCTAAGATGTGGGAGTGCGAAGACATCGTAGAGTGAAATCTTCGACTATCCCTAAATGATTTAAAACTTAGTTTATACTGTGATCCACTACTCACTAGATGGGATTGATTCTGTTAGTCTATACCTGATAAGAGTCTCCGAAATTCCCTACTCCCAAAAGATAACGATTATATCCCTTAACATAGTCCATGCAAGTCCGGAAGAGATTCGACACCCAACTCCACCATACTAGTGCCGTCAGAATACAACGCTTCTGGCGCAACTATTCTATCCTCAAAACACGCACACAATAAAAACTCATCCAGTAGCTCCTCCTCCAAAATGCTGACCTTATCCACGCCATGCATTCATGTTCTCGCAAGAACTAGCAGGATGAGGCTGTCTCACTAGGCTCGCAACAAATCATTTAAAACAGACTCCAGGCAGAAGGCCAGCGGGTGGCTGATATTCTAACAAAGTCAGTGTCCCATACGCTGGACTCCCAGATTTCAATTTAATCTACAGGCAGGGAGACCCAGTTTTTACAGCAACTTTGTAGGCAAATCAGTTCTGAGAAGTAATCCCTACTGTGGGAACTTCAGAGACTACAAACAGAGAATGAGGAGTGCGCAAAAAGGCAATACCAATACTAGATCCGGATTCTGGAGGCCAAGACTCTCTCGATGGCATCGAGAAGGTGCATGGAGACCCCGGGTTGTTAATACAGGCTTGTGTCAAATCTGCTGTGAATGATAATGCTGTTGTCTATTTTCTGCTATTGATGTTTAACATCGATTTGTATCATTGGTCTTTGTTTGCTCAGAACTTGTTGGACTTGCGAGACGATGAGTCGTCCACCACGATGAACTTGTGGAGGGACATCCTCTTCTTGGCTTCGTTGAACTCGAGCCTCTTGCGCGTATCCTTCGACATCATCTCGAATAGTGTGTTCTTGTAGATAGGGTTCAACTTGGGACTCCTCACGCGATACTCAACTAAACACAGTCATTCATATGGTCAAAATTTCGATTTGTTTGGTACCTAAGGGTGACAGCACATCCTCTCCACTGCTGAAGTAGGGTTCGCCATGAACCAGTTCATCCAAGATTGCTCCGATATTGAATACACAAGACTTCTCGCTAAACGATTCCCTGCGAATCACTTCCGGCGCCAAATACATGTGCACCGAAGCATTCTCCACGTCCACAGGTTGACCAAGTTACACCCTCAGATCAGCTGGATGATCAGCTTTGAAATTCAGTACCATAATGTTCGATGGAATATAGAACAACAACCTTCCTTGTACACAATTCGCTTGTACTTCGTCTATAACCTTAGTCATGAGGTGTGAGATGAAGGCCTCCGAGGGCTTCAGAGCCACCAGCTATTTCAGACTCATGTTTCTGCCTGCAGTTGTAGGAGTCGTCACATGCGAAGAAGTGCCTTTGATAGGAATATTGCTGGTAGGAGAATCGTCTCTAGGTGCGACTTCAACGTTTCGGACAGCTGTAACGGAGGTTTGGATCTCAGAGCTACTGGATCTCTGTTATCTCTTTCCCTTCATAATTTCTGACTCGAATTCATGACCCGAGAAGGAGCCTGTGATGGATTGGCTAATATTGTCGTCATATATCCTGATGTTGGCTTCGGGAGATATATTAAGTCTGGGTTCTGGAGACATTAAGCTAGTTCTGAGGTTGCTAGAAATAGTATTAGGCGTTGTGGTCTTGCTCTCCAGCATTTTCCTTTTTTCCTCCAGTTAGACTTCCTTTCGACTCAACTCTAGTTTGCTCCTGCTTAGTTCGAGAGACGCTTTGGAATACTCAGAATTTATCTCGCTCAGCCTATACTCAAGCATTCTTACTTTTTCTTCAAGGTCAAAGGTCCGTTTTATATCCTCTGAACTTTGCACAACAGATGCCGTAGAAACTCTAGCTGCGCGAAGCTCGTCTCGTTCCTGCTGCAGACGCCCAAGTCTTCTTTCGTAGTCTTCTCTCTGGCTCTGAAGCTGCCGGCCTAACTCGTCTTTCTGCCTGCTGAGATCGTCTTTTTGTCTAGTCAAGTCGGAAGTTGATCTTCGGAGATCTGCTTCCATTTTTCGAAGAGACTATTGTTGTCTCCTTGCTTCCTATTCACTCCTAAGCCTAAGTTCACTTGACTTTCGGGCCTCCTCGTCTAGTCTACGAGTAAGCTATTGAATTTTCCTTCCATCTTCGTCAGATTTTTGATTTTTATTTGGCTAGGAGAAGGAGTCCCCTTTCCTGGCGATTATGTCATTCAGTTTCTGGATTTCGTCTTGATATCTTTTGGCTGCCTATTGGTATCTCCTCTCACCTTTCTCAAATTATCTAGTCAACTCGAGGATTTTCTCTTCAGATTTTCTGGTGACATCTCCAAGTTTTCTTCTTTCATCCTCAAGCTTTTTAGTCAAATCTGCGGTACTTCTTTTTAGTTAATCACCATTTCCTCCTTGCACAACAGGAGCAACGCTTCGTCTATTAACCTAATTCTTGAGAGTAGAGTTTTCAGTTCTTAGTATCTGGACCTCAGTCCGTAGGGGGTGTAGCTCAGCTTTTAACGATGAATTCTCGTTGCGTATTGCGATATTATGCTACTGCCCTGCAGATGTATCCCTCAGTTGCTGGCGGATTGTGTTTAGTTCTAACTTCAGAGGAGCTAGCTGCCCTTTCAGCGAGTCATTCTCAGTCCTTAAGGATTTGACTTCTGTGAACATTGTTGACTGCCTGTGAACCTAGCCTGATTTTATGGATAGGACCTAGGATTCGAGAGTTCGAAGCTGCTCCCGAAGCCGGTGAGTTTAGGCTGTTGATTCACTAGATACCGAGCTTTGATTCACAGTTTCCGATTGCAACACTGATGATAGCGAAAAAAGAAGAGTTGATAGAATACCACTGGATTCGGTGTTAGGGTCTCTAGACAGCCTTTCAAGAAGGTTCATAGTATCTTGGAGAGAATTTCTTAAGGTAATGTTGTGTAGATTGAGACCCTGAATGGCCATTTGCATCTTATAGCTATTGAACTGGGCCTGTTGGAGTTTTACCTTTAGTCCCTCGATAGTGTGGTTAGAATCTTCCAAGATGCCACCCATGAGTAGGCGTTCCTGCAAGAAGGTGTTGAGCATGAATAGATGCTCCTCGCTGCAGATACCTCCTTCACTAAAGCGTTGGACGACTTCCTGAGTAAATCTAGCCACTCTAGAATCTAGGTTCGAATTGAGCTCCGTGAAGAAAATACCCTTTATTTCCGGTGTCAAGTTTAGCTGAACCTTGTAATTAGCCTCAATTCTCCTGAGCTCTGTGATTAGATTTTCGATAATCAAGGAAGTAGCAATCTCACGGTGCACAGTCTACTGCGTCTGAGTAGGCACCACCACTATTTTTTCAACCTCAACTATCTTTTCGATCTCTCTGGGAACTTCTATAAGAACAGGGAATTTGCAGAGCCGCTCTAAAAGAACCTGCAACTCCTCGATCATCCTGATCTGCTCCTTATTTTCATGTGACTTGTAAGAATTAGCCCTCAGATTTGCAAGCTGAGTCTGGAGTCCGCGACCGATGGCAGTGCTGAGAGCAATGTAGTCTCTCGTGTGCACTTCAACATCCACACCTTTAACGAGGAGCCCAGTTTTATCGACTTCTGTAATATCGTGGATATGTTTGAGTATTTCAACGATCTGTGGCAAAAGAATCACCCTCTCGAGTACCTTTTCCCCATAAAGATATTCATGAGTTTGGGTCCTCACCTCTGTTTTCTCCTCAACTATGACTGTCTTTCCAGGAATTTCGACAGTCTTAACGACTTCCTGCATAACTGGCACGCTCATCTATATGCTTCGGGGAACTTCTTCTCTGAAGTATTTAACTACTTCTTCTTTGACTTCGTGTAACTCGGGAATCCGTGTTTCGACATGCACCACTGTCTCTCTACCTTGTACTTTTACTTCCCTAATTTGTTCTTCGATTACTCTTGTCTCTACTATCCTGTCTTGGTAAATGTTCCTTGCTACCTCAGACGTGACGATATGGTTAACTGGCCGATCGATGACTATCAAGTTATCCTGACGATAAGGAACTCCTCTCTCGACTCTGACCTCTACTCCTTGATCTACGATGTGTGTTCTGTCTACAATCTTCTCTACGATGTAGGGTTCGGGTTTTAGAACTTCAATTCTTTCTGTTTGCTTGACGAGCACCTATTTGATGAGATCGCGATACTCTACGACCCTCTCGATGATATTCCTGACGTCGGTGAAGACTTCAACCTTGACTCGATCGATAGGCACTTCTACAACTCTCTCAAACTCTTGGGGTACTGTTTTTGTCTCATATAGGACCACAGATTTGGTCATAATCTGTGGGATTTGGACAACATTCTCTAGGATTTTTCTGATTTCCACTCCTTTTTACTGAATGATTTCGATCGGGAATTCATGCCTAATGGGCACAGGGACTTACCGATCCCGCATTTCCACTTCCCTCGTAACCACTACTCTTTAGACTATTTTCTCTCGAATCATCGGCACATCCTTCTCTCTTAACACCTCTACAGGAATTCTTCTCTCCACCTCGATTTCTTTGATGATCTCCTTCTAAATGGTGTGGTAAACCGGTTTCTCCCGATCTATGTATTAGTAGATGATCTTCTCGACAGGTATGAAGACTTCCTGGAGTACCACTTTTTACACTTCTACAGTCTTGTAGACGGGTACTTATTTGATGATCTCCACGATTTTGCACACTTCTACTTCTCTTTAGACTAGTTTTTATATGATCTGTGGTACTTGGACAATATTCGTGATCACTCTCGGAACCACTACAATCTTCTCTACTATTTTCTCTATTTCCACCACTCTAGGCACTTAAACCAGCTTCTCTACGATTTTCTCGACCTCCACTCTCACCTGCTTGATGACTTCTTTCTCTACAATGATTGGTACTGGAACCTCCCGGACGACTTCGAAAGGAACCTCCTCCCTAAAGGGGATGAGCTTGTCGACTTCGCACCTGATCAGCTTGGGCTCAACCTGTATATATGGCACAGGAATCTAGATAAGGACTGGTTTCTCTTCCCTCAGCCACACGGGAACGGCTTTCTCAATTTCTAAATCTCTTACCACCAAAACTTCTCTAATAATAGGTTTTTCTACAATTCTCTCGACCTCTACTATGATTTATTCCGTATCGCCCTTGACGAATACTGTGATTTCCTCCCGGTAGGGTTGGGGCACTTGTTGCACGATCGCAACCTCCACTCTCACTGGCACTTCCACTAGTCTTTATTCGATATTAGTTACGACGTGAGTCTTCTCAATAGTCTCGATGACTTCAATAGGCTTTTCAATCGTGTTGGTAATATACTGGGGGATCCTCTCTTTGATATTGACGACGTTGGGCACCTCGATGAAGTTGTTTATAACCTTATCGACTTCGATGTATCTGATTATCTACACGGGCACTTGCTCCACCACCTTCACTTCTTCAAAGTTAGTGATTTATTTGACCACTTCGACGAGTCTTTCTTCGAACCGGGGTACTTCAACTATTTATCTGATCGTCTCTACTGTCTTAAAGCCGACTTGCTGCTCAACGTCCCTTGGAATCTCTACTATCTTCTATTGGATCACGATCTTCTCCACCTCCTCTATCTTCACTTCAGGTACGAAGACTTCCCTGACGGTTTCAACTTCCTTCACTCTCTAATCTATGATCAGCCTGTCGCTGAGTACCTCCCTGACGACATCGACCTCGACGACTCTTTCGGATGTGAGGGATACGGGTTTTTCATGAACAACAGGGAAGTGGACGGGTTTCTCGATGTATAAAGGAGTCTACTGTTTAATAATGAGAGGCTTTTCGACAACTCTGTCCACTAAGATAGCTGACTCCGTGTTGACGGCTTGCCCTTGCGTGAGTACTCCCAAATATCTGCCCAGATCTTTCTCCACAATTTTTTCCACTTCTACGATTTTGGGGATCGATCGGAACACTCTCAATATGTCATCAACGTCGACGATGTCAGCTAGTTCTGCCTTGATTAGTCCGAGAACTGCTTCGTCGATCTGAAGTTCGATGCCATTTCTTTTCTGGAGCGTGAGTAACTGGTCGAGAAGAGTCCGAAGCATAACTTTCAAATGGAAGATCACCTTGTTGCTCTCCTCCTTGTTGTAGGTGTAGACATTCTCAACACGCACGATATCCGTTTTGTACTTTACAACTTCCACGATTCTCTCCAACTACTCCAAAGCGACTGCATCGTCTATGATTTCGAGAGAAATCAACTCCTGGACTTGGCGACTCAGCTAGTCGAAGAGTGTAGGATATTTTTTCAAGAGCATCCTGAACTGCTTGATGAAGAGGGAAAGCATGCTCTTCGTGCGGGTCTCCATGGTTTGATAGTATACCTTTTCATTTGCAGAAGATGAGTCAATAGTGATTACGTTGTTGTAAGGATACACTGAGGTTCCCTCTTTCTCGAGTGTTTAGAACACAGTAAAATCAAACTAATTGTAGATTCGAGGGTGTTTTTCTAGGAGGGAGGTCCGAATGGATTTCTGGATGCTAGCATACGCTGCAAACCTGTTACTTAGATCTTCGAGTTGGTGTTTGTATAGCTTCGATGAAGAGTAGGTCTCAAATGTATTGCTCAGCTCCAACTCCTTCAGGAATCCTGAAATGACAGTTTCGACTGATTGTACTGTCAAGTCCTCCCTTACTGTCTTTTACAGATTCCGGGCCAAGGAACTGATCTGCGACTTTAGCCTCGTTGACACATCCATGGAGGGTCTGCCGCTCACCACTCCTCTGATCTTTTGCAGGGCATCGATTTTGTTGTCATATTCGTTCATCAATGGCATCAAGCTTTCACTGACAGTTCTCTCGAGATCTCTCATTCTTCGGGGGTCACGAACCACATCGGAAATCTGTTTAAACGCAGACTTCAATACTTCGTTCTCATACTTATATTCTTCCTGCCTCATGAGACCAGCCCTCAGCTGTCTAATCTCCCCTTCCAGTTCTTTGATGCGTTGTTCATATTGAGCTATCCGGGGCTCATAGTTGTTACTGATAACTAGCTGCTTGTCCAGCTGACTCTGAAGATTCCCAACAAGACTATAGTAGTCCATAGGCTTTCCAGTTTCATCGCTAGCCACGAGTCTTCTGCGTGAGAGCCCATCGATTTTAACCTCCAGGTCATGAAGTCTTTTAACCAGCTGCTAAGAGGAAAGTTCCTTAAGATTGGCTGTGCGGAAATGTCCGAGTTCCTGTTTGACGAGATTGAGGATGATGGAGTCGGTCTGGGGCTCCTCGAGTTGGGGCTTCTGCGAGGACGTGGGGTATATGCCGGAGAACTCAATGTGATAGGAGTGAGGGTGACTTTGGGAGTGTTGGATGTCGTAGTTAATATTGGTGTGGACGAGGCTAGAATTGGGGTAAGAGTGATGGGAGGGAGGATTACTGGAGATCGGTTTGGACTTCGGTAGCCACTTTTTCCATGACGGGTATGTTTCTCTGCCTCATGGTGGGTTCTGTGGGGATGCAAAACCTGAATATATAAAGATTGTTTGTATAAAATTGTACGGAAGCCTGCGTCTGAGTTTCGAATGTCCTAAGAGAGTTAAAAGTTATCACAGCATTATCTCGAATACTGCGATCTCAATTAATTCTGGAACTCGCCAACTTTTAAACGATGGGTCCAATGTTCTCAACTTTCTCACCCATCAAACTCCGCCGACGCCACATCCTAAACCATCCTCAGCCTATTTCCACCCTTCAACCCCCATGAGCCTACCACAGCCTTCAACCAATAAATTAAACTTAACATATTTGACTACGCTGTTGATCCAACACACGATAATCCATAATCAAATACTCTTTATAATAGGTAACAAGTAAAGCCAACAATAGCAATGCTGCTGAGGTACACCCATCGCGTCAACAGACTCACCCAGTCCCTCGCCAACTCCTTTGCCAAGAAGAAGAAGTAGAAGTAACCCCAATAAGAGTATGACATGGAACTCGACTCCAAAAAGGAGCTCTCCTAAAAGAGTGACTACCTGACTTAACTATCTAATAGCAAAGATGTGGAAGAGGAAGGCGAGGTCACTATGGACCCCAAAATGTATCGCCGCTCTTCTCAGCTCTATTAGAAATTCCTCGCTTCCCAGAGCAGGCCGATGTTGACAAAGGACGGCTACATCTTCAATCTGGGCATGATCCTGTCGCGGCTGCCTATCTTCGTGCCCCATAACCACAACGCCTACAGATACTTTGTTCATCGCCACATCCTTGCTAAACGAGCAGGGTATCTGAATGTTCTGCCTGAAGAGTTGACAGAGGATTCAGAAGGGTATCCTAACATCGAGTTCGAAAAAACAAACCTTGATAATCTGATCACGCACAGGCATGAGAAGGCGATTTATGCTGAGGGCTCCAAATACTGGAAACTTGTAGATCCCAACACTCGCAACCCTAATAGTATCCAGAATTATCCCTGCGAGCAGGTCTTCTTCGTCGTCAAGAATATTGCAGGCTAATGGGTAACTCATATCTTCCTCTTATGATCTTCCCCACTTTTCATAAATGCAGGAATTCCCTACACGCGCTGTTCTAGAAAAAGAGTCCTTTGACGACAGTCGAAAGGCCTTTGCCGAGGATGCTTTGGGCAATAAGAGCAACATTTTGTGGTGGCAATCGGTGATGCCTTCGTTGGTGATAAAAAAAGAAGACCTTAATCTTCAGCGAGGCAAGGGCCACAAGACTTTCTTTTACAAGGTGCATCATATTTCGGGGAGGTCAATTTAGAGTAGCTCAGCCTGGAAGGAGCACGCATGGGTGCCGAAAGCCTTGCTTGGCGACTACTTCACTCCGAGCTACTTCGAGCAAGTGATTCGTAGTGCTCCTTCGCTGATCTGAACAGCATTTAAACAGCATCTTCTCTGCTTATATAATTCTGCTTGTTCTCTTCCCGCCTTCTACCCAACTGACTAGATAGATCAAGTCAATATAATTGTATACTTAATTAGAAATGCGGCAAGAATCATGCCTAAAACCTTGCTCTTCCTCACTAGTACGTGCTGTAGACTGTAGAACGCCGGACCTCGCATTCGCCCAAATACCGGTCTGTAGAAATCCTGGCTACCTCCTTGCTTTTCATCTTCTGCAGACTGGCCCTCTAATTTTTTTCCTCCAAATCTCTGACCTCTTGCTCTTTACGCATCAACTCCTCCTCTTTCTTCTTCAATATCAACTAATTTTCCTCTAATCTTTTCTGCTTAATACGCCTGGTCACCTGCGGGATGTTAATCAGATCCTCAATGTTCGGCCGATCCTTCGGGTTCTTGGCTAAACACCATTTTACCACTCGGTTGAATTCTTTCGAGTATTGTTGTGGAAGGGGTTGAACGTCCCCCGCCTTTACGTTCAAAGCCATCTGGAACTAATTTTCAGCCCCAAATGGTTGTCTGAGCGAAGCCATCTGATATAAGAGACAGCCACAAGCCCAGATATCAGTCTTCTCAGTGAATACTCCCTCGTTCAGCTGTTCGGGAGAGAAGTAGTAGGTCCGGTCGATCTGAGTGTAGGCTAGCTGTTCTTGAGCATCGAGTCTTCGCGCAAGTCCAAAGTCCCCGAGCTTGACGTTGTGCAGTGCGTCGAGGAAGATATTTGCAGGCTTAATGTCTCTGTGAAGGATGACTCCTTATTTCCGACGGTGGATCTCATATACAGCAAGCAGAAGCTGGGTGAATGTGCGCCAGATCGACTCCTCGGGGATATACTTCTTCTCTTGCGCCCGCTGTTTGAGGAAGGAATCAAGATCCCCTCCCTCGCAATACTCCATCACAACGTAGAGGTCCATGCTGGTCTTGTCAATCATGAATTCATGGTAGCGGACGATGTTATCATTTTTGAGTTCTTTGAGGATGTTGACCTCTTCGACCAGCTGATGCTTTTCTTTCTGGTCCATGCGGGAGAAATCAATTTTTTTACAGACGAATAGGCGATCGTCTTCTTTCCTTTTAACTAGGTGTACTTCGCTGCGGGGCCCGACGCCGATCCTTTGTTATATGGTATACTTTTGGTTGAGTATTTTGGAGGTGGTGGCGGAGTGGTGGCTCATGGGATTCAGTTTCAATGCTATTTGAGATTGAGGGATTATAACGAACAATGTCCAACGATAAGGCCCAATTATGGCAAGAGGCAGTTTTCAGCATTGAATCCGAATTAAGAATATCCTATTGATCTTCTTAAGCTTGTCCCATTTAAAATTCAAAAACCATACACTCTAGATCCATACAACAAACAAGTAGATTCTTCATGCCTCCATTCATGCCCCCTTTAGCCCATCCCAAATTAATAATCCCATCCCTATGCTAATCCGATGTCTTCACCCCCCATACAGTGCTCACCCAGGGAGATCAGAAGGTGGGGCAGGAGACGACGCAGTTAGCTTGGGAACCGAATTCTGGTCAGAAGGGTGCTGGAATTCAGATTAGGGTTTGACTGGAGATGGAGTTATGTTTTAGGTTAGAGAATAGTATCCTAAATGGTATAATATTTAAATTGTGGATTCCTCTGATTTTGTGTTGCTCCCTACATGCTGGGATATCGAGATAGATCGTCTTTGAACTATTATAATGGTGCCTCTTTTCAAGCCCCAGCCATTTGTAATCATTATCAATATCAAACAATACCCTTCCCATCACTTTCCTTCCCAATTCCTTCCTCAAATACCCTCCACCCAATGCTTAAACCTGTACCAATCTCTAGAAAGCTCACTCGAGTCAACTCAAACCTTTCCCTCTCTGAATTCCCAGCCGCCCCACTTCCCCTTCCTGAACTTATGGAAGTCGACTGGGATTCTTCCCACCACGAACCAGACCTTTTCGAAACCCTTATCCACGACACTTCTGATACCAGCTGTAATACCCACCACGAACCGACACCCTGCGCGCACCCGCCGGCAGCCCCGTGCCAGAGCCTTTCTGCGCATCCACATAAGGCGGGTAATATAGGATGCAAGTGTTCGAAGATTGGGTGTCTGAAACTATACTGTGAATGCTTCGCAAGGGGTGCCACATGTACAGCAGAGTGTATTTGCTCGGGATGCCAGAACTGTGCTGGGAATGAGAAACGGATCCTATTGGCGCAGCAGATGGCCAACTTCCGGAAGCCAGGGTTCTTTGCTGGAGTGAGTGCATTCGTGCCTGGGAAGAAATGCACATGCAAGAAGAGCCATTGCAAGAAGAACTACTGTGAGTGCCATAGCGCAGGGCTGAAGTGTGGCCCTCGATGCTAGTGCACTGACTGCCATAACATGGAGGTGCCGCATCACGACTCTGACTTTCAGGGAGAAAGCAGGGAGTACATGATGGAGATCGAAGTTGAGGGCTGAGGCCAGAGGGCCGTAATCTACATATTTACAGACCTGCATAGTTTGTTTTAATTCCTGGTGTTTTTGATGTGTTCGATTTAGCATCCCTTACACGCTCTTTTAGTAGATCACTATACTCTACAGAAGAAGTGCATACTCCACTTATTTTCTTCTCTCGATCCCTAATTTTATGAGAATAGCGTGGATTTGGTGAGAGAGAAAGGCATCCCAGTCTGTTGGGGCGTTGAGGGTAGGCGAGCCATTTGGAGACTGAAGAGGCTGACTCCCTCATTGAGCAAGTATCGTAGTTATCCGAGCACAGGCGAACCTTCTCTATCGATGGAATATAGAATGTGATATTAATATCAGATTAGAGATGCTGGCGAACTTTTCACATTACAGATTCGTCTTCTCGGATTATTCTCTCTTCTCTTTGCATAAACTAAGAAAACCAAAGCTTACGATCTAATTCTAATTGGTGCCAGCTAGCCGATGAAGGTTTCTAAGACAAACAAGTCGGTTGTCCTCAAACTTCCCGAAGACCATCCTCACTCTGTACTCTAGTATCCTTCGAAACCAGCCCACCGACAGGTTCCCCACAGCGAATCATCTCCCAAGCATCTCAGCTTCATCATTGACCGAAATCTCACCTCCATATTCCTGGATTTGATGCTCAAATAATTTCAATCGTCATTGAAGCAGCGTACCAATATCTAGTACCGCTGCATGTATGCGGGCACATCTGCCGCAGGTTTGGACTGCCTAACGATTTTGATAATATCGGAAGATGCTATCAAGTGGAGCGTGGAAGTGTTAAAAAAATGGATGAGGGTCCCGTTGGGCCTAATAGTGAAGTTGAACCAACGACGGGAGCCAATCTCGGGGTTGAACTAGTTGATTGATTTGGTGGGCGGCTCGAATTTCTATTCAATTGAGGAGTTAACGGAGTTACCGAAAATCTTGGAGGAGTTTTAAGGGATCTGGTAACTTTACCAGAAAACCCATAATGTAAAAGATACGTGCAGAAGGTTCCTGCCGTCGAGGCAACAGGGGTTTCTTGATGTTTACTACCATCGTGACTTCTCTGAGATCCACGCCTTCTGCCACAGAAATGAAGGGGTTACCATCAGTTTCAGCAGCGTTGATTTCCACAGTTACATCAGCCCACAAGACATCGTGACTTCTCGCAGTATTCGAGAAAACAGCAAACGCACAGTCGCCCGCGAGCTCAGGAAAGAGACACGCCTCGTTTCATCAAGCTCACTGGCTAGACGGATCTAGAGCGAAACTCAAAAACTATAGAACAATCGCATTGTACTGACCAAATAGGAAGACTAAGATTTCATGTATGAATTTGCCAAGGACCAGAAAAACTATCAGATATTAGTGATGAGGACAAAGGAATAGCGACTGAAGTTCCTCAGAGAGATCAAACAACTGTATTCCGCCAACTACGACCGCATCCATCCCATTGTATCCTGTGCCAAGCTGACTTGTTTTCTGAGTTCAAGTGTTCCTGATTCGGTTCGAGGCACCATATAAACTATCAGCGGGCTTCATCCTACTGTATCTGTTTGCGAGTTCGAGTACTTGTAAGATCTGATCGATCTGATGAGAGGTGTCTTGCAGCAAGAGTCTCACTTCTGTATTATCTTTACGATCGACCAAGAGTAAGTGTCGGTGGCTCGTTGGTTGGATACGCAAAGGGCTAGCTATGTTAAAATCATTTCATTGACTAAAGAACACCATTAAGAAGACTATTGCAGCGAATTACGCAGCGGACACATCCTCATCAGGACAGACACAGCAGAAAAACTCTCCAACATCGCCCTGTACGTTCTCAAGGCTCGACGACAGTATTTCGACCCAGTGGCTAGTCTATAAGGCAACCGTATTACTGTGTTTTGCTTTCCTCGATAAAGGTGTCTTTATGAGAAGATCCAGACCCTGACGAAAAATCGCAATAGAATCGAGTGCAGGCTGTACCAAACAGAAACAGAACTCTTGGACTGTCTCTACACTATACCATGTAATGAGTCAGCACTAGTAATTTCACAAAGACAGATGTCCAAAGGAATCATGAATGTGATGCAAAGCAAGTCCAACTGCTACTTGATCATTGTGGCTGGATTTGAACAAGTGAGCTATCACCCTCAGATCCTTGAAGTGTGCGAGAATGAAGAAAAACTACTGGATTTCATCGAGATGATTCCAGAGCTCGACGATTCAATTATTGGTTCGCTGAGGTAACTTACCTATAGGTCCTACAAGGATTCAAAAATTGAGCTGAAAGCTGTCAGGAAACTGGCAGACGACGCCTAGTTCTAAGAGATAACTCGATTTCCGAACCCTGGTGAGCCTATTGTATACGTACACACCCCAGTCGCACTCGAAACCTAATCCCTCCGAATTTGGAGGAAACGCCTCCAGAGAAGACTTGGAAACAGGATCGGATTCTTTAATTACCGAGATATTGATATCTTCTAGACGCTAGACACGTCAGAACACCCAATCAGTATAGTTTTGACGACGGAATATCCACCAGCTTTAGTTCATCGCCAAAATGTCCTCGATCATAATGAGCTGCTTGTTTATACGTAAGATTTCACCCAGGCTCCTTCTTAACTCAGTCGCCCCAGAGTCAAGATGGTCAGCTCTGACCTCGGCCGACTCGAAAACTATATATTGGATCGTTATGAGTGGTATCAAAAGCATGTGGAGGCTGAAGAGTTGAGGCAGAGGTATAAGGGATACTACCTAACACCTGAGGACATTATCTACTTGTTTTATCCAGAGAAGAATGACTCTTTGCAAAAACTATTGGAGAAATATGAGGAGAAAGGTATTGCCACGATGGCCCACAAGATTGAATACTGCAAATTCAAGAACCTCACCATTCTATAGGATAAACTAAGTCGAAGGGACCTCACAGATCATGTCATTATCTTCTTTGATGATACTCTCAGATGCAAAGAGCAGGACGTCGTCAGTCTCCTCTAAAAGAGGGAGTCCAAGTATGCAAACCTCATCATTCTCAAGTCTGTGACGAAAAATCACCGTCAGAGTATTGGGACGCGTCAGGCCATATTCAGTTCTGAAAGCCTAAAGAAGTGCGTGGACTGGATATCTCGCATCCCAATCTTGGACCTTAAGACTTCTGGTTAAAAACATTAAAAAGTGTAGAGTACGAGAGGTAAGAGCCCGGAATCGTCGAGAGTAGAGTGTAACAGCTTAAGGTGGTAAAAGAAGTCAGAAATGGGAAAAGTGAGAGTACTAAGCAATGGGCAAATTGAAAGGTTCAAGTATCTGAGGGAATTATAGTATGAGGAGGATACTTTAGACATTGTAAATTATTCCAATATGTAAAGTCTGCTGCGAATAATAAAAGGCGGAGAGGAAGAGGACAAGAAGTCTATCCTGGTGATCGATAGCGCCGGGATTGAAGAGTACAGAAACTGCCTGTCCGGACAAAAAATCTTGATCGTAATCGACACAGGACTCACTGCCTCCGAAAAAAGGTCTAACACACCTAGCTTTCTTAAGATTATTTTCGAAGGGAGATCTCCCGAAGTCCGAGATTTTCTGTCCAACATTCATCGTACATCGTATAATATTGCCTCCTTAAAGGTTTCCCTTAACTCTATCACTGTCTTTGCACCCTTACACTCCCTCCCCCCTAACTCTAATCTCGCAGATCTCAATCATCAAAACTTCACACTCATAGCCACCCCTCAACAGTCTCATCACTAAGTATCTGCGGACTTGCTGGTAGAGACTAACCCTGAAAAACAGCCTTAGTATTCTGGCCGCATCATTCTCCTAAAGGCTGGCTGCACTGGCCATCTGACTTTCTAAAATAAGCTGAGATACTTGATGGTGGTTGAGGAACCAGAGAGCCTATGGTATTATTTATCGTTGCTGAGCTTTCTGAAGAAAGTGAATCTGCAGGATCTATACTCTCGAATCAGTCATCTGAAGTACATCAACTTCATGTACCCTAATGATGTCAAAATAGATGAGAGTCGGCTCGTGGCTAACTTCGGCATCGGCTTTGGCAAGTATACCTCTCTGAAAGACTTAGACCCTTCGAATACGCTGATGCTTTCAAAAGAGAAGGATGTCCGAACCAATTATCGAATCAAATTTAACAATCACCTCATTGCCGAAGTCGAAGACCTATCATATGTAACTCAACTGCTTAAAGTTCTGCCAAACTTCAACCTGGAAAGGATCAAATTATTGCCTCATCACAAATTCAATATCTTTAGTTTTTCCTAAGACTTCGGCAACGAACTTAAGAGGATCAGCAAGCATAATCCCTGCATCGCTATTTACTGCTACACTTCCAATCAAAACCTCAAGAACCAACTTGCCACTCTTAACGCCAGGTAGTACAACTTTATCCTATCTTCTCCCCGAAATAGATAGTTGGAAATCTTGTGTTCGCTGGCTGGCAATATTGAGCTTGTCCTCGAAGCTGAAAATCCTGAAGGTCTTGACTACATGACTGTCTTCTCTCTGGACCATATCTAACATTTGGTGGCTGTCCTTCCTAGAAATTAGGGACCGCTTCCTATTCCATAGTCTGTGGGGGATATATTTGTTCCACAGAAGTCCCTTAAGCATGCAGAGGTGCAGTTTCTGGTCTCTTACTTTAAAAGCCACAAAACCTCCTGCTACAATTTTAACATGCTCGCGTATCAGAGTATAATGGAGCTCTAACTCAATCGTATCCGCAACGAGACTGTCAAGAATATCTACATCGTTGTTTACAAGGAGCCTGAAATCGAACTCGTTTCCAATAGAGCGGTGAAGTTCAAATAACAGCATCCAGATATGCAGGTGCATATCATTCTGTTCGGCGTGCGGGACTTTGGCAGCTATAAAAGGACTAAAGCTCACTTGGTTTCTACGAATGTTCAGGAGATTCTTGAGTACATAGGCCAGGTAAGCTGTGTTAAAAATATTACGATATCAAAGCGAGAGTGGATCTTGGCGCCCTAATACTATCGGAAAATCCTTCTCATCAAAAATGTAGTTTATTACCATCCTCTCAAAACTCCTCTCGAAGTCATGTTGAGAGCCTTTAAAAACGAGGAGAGGTTCTGCTTCATCAGGAATGCTAGAACAGCACTCCCTCGCGAAATACTCAACAAAGCAGTCACCATTTATTAAGGACTATCTCAAGATGCTCTCCCGGATTAGTTCTCCGCTCCAAGTCCTTACCAGGTAGCCTCTGCAATAAGAATTCAAGAACATCAGAAATCTCGACTGATCGGGGATTAGAATGCTCAACAATGCGTGGGGAAGCTTGAAACGACTGAAGTAGTTGGTTGTAGTCTGCCAGAGCCTGTTTATTAATCAGTTATTAATAGGGGAGGCGAGGGAAGCTCGGACATCAGAAAGGTATGTGAGGCTGATCAGTCGAAGCATGTAGTGCCGAAGGGATATCCTGATAAAGTCAATGCATCCGAAATGGCTACTTCTGGGAACAGCGAGGAAATCCTTCATATTTTCAAGAGTCCATAAAAAGAGGACATGGATTACTTTCCGGTAGACAGCCGAAATGGGGTCCCAGTCTTCTATCCAAAAGGAAACCCTGCCTTCGAAAACTTCTTCGAGGATCTGCCCAGAAATAATGTTTACTTCCAGGCTTATCCATATCATGAGTGCGTGGGTATAACTCTGGAGAACATCATAAACCACCAAAGACATGAAGAACACAAGAATTGTATCGTAATAAGTTCGTCCGAGAGTCGAATCACAGATTTCAGAAAAGAGAACGTGTACCATGTGGTGCTTGAAGACAGAAGCATTGGGAGGGAGAAGATGTCTGTGGTAAATCCCTCCGTGATCTTTCGGAGTTCGAGCGCGCCTCGAATATTAAAGTACTTGTGTGTGAACCTAAAACCGATTAAGACACTAGTCTACTTCTCATCCAAAATAAGTGAAGAACTCAAACACCAAATCCGGGTGCAGGCCAGTCGCTGCGAAGTCAAAGCCATCAATTAGTACCACCAATAAATCCAATCTATTTCCCCCTCACCTCAAACTGAAGTCATCATTTTAACAAACACCTCTACCAAACTCAGGACCTGTAAAGTCATTACCATCTAACCCTCAGAGACCACTTCCTCCTTAGCTTCCAAGTTTATCAGCACCTACTGGCAGCCCCAGATACACAACACTCAAATCAGAGTCTTCTACGAAGCTTCTAATCCCTACCTTGTTGAAACCCTGGATGACATCAAGCACAACTCGACTGGAAATGTTGAAGTAGCACCATTCAACTGCGTAAGAGATCTAATGAGGATAATGGAAGCGAGAGACACAGCCGTGAACGATATGATCATATGTAGTCGAGTCGGGACGGCTGGAGAAGTGGTCCATCTGGATACAGTGTGCAGGATGTACCTGTACTCGGAGTAGGGTTGTTGCTTCATGAGTAGCATAGTTCTGGATGAAATCAAATCGGAACTGTAGCCTTACCGGGGAGACAAAGGTACGCGGAGTCTGGTGCCTGCGCTCGTAGAAAATGAAGGCGTAGGACCGAAATAGGGTGGGTTTGTTTAAGGAAACATGACGATCTATGATTTTTGCGACTTCAGTACTCCCGAAATCGCAGAGTTCTGCCATTTCTGCTCTCGACTCAACTATGTAGCTTCGATGGACCACCGAATGTTGTCGCAGACTCTAGCCTCGCATAATCAAATCTTACTGATCGTCCACGTCAAGCATGTTCCGCTCATTGAGGATCTCTTTCAAACTTCTACAATCTACAGAAGAATTATTCTCATAGACCAGGAGTCTTCAGACGCAATACCACACTTTAGCAAAAGGCTCAGCAGCATTATCATTGCTACCCTACAAAGAAGGGAGCAAATACTATCCATTCTTTAAGGAAAACTATATCAACAGGCGACTGTTAGCCCCCAAGTTAGACAACCCTCACAGGATACAATGAACTTGCAGGATCATTTTCCACCAGCAATCAGCTTCTAGTTCCCGAAGCACGAAGTATCGCCCAGTCCGAGCCAACACTCGAGTATCAGTCGCCTGCGAGTAGCTTCTCCTGCATCGAATTAAAATTTTAATATGTAAGTCTTACCAGTAAAGTATGAATATTCTACGCATGGGGCTTTGAGTCCAGCTTCTGGGATGGTCCCGCGATGGCCTATGCGAGAAGGCGCACACAGCATTGGGGCGGGCCAACCGAATTAGCAGGGTAAAAAAATAGTTAGTTCAACCTCCCACCAGAAACATCCTCCTTCCCCTCTTCCCTTAGTGAATAAATAGGAGACGAATGAAATTAGTAAAGAACATATGACTGCTCTCAGGAACAAATAGCCTTCGAAGTTCCAGCTGAAACGCTGTTTAAAGCCAATTCTAAAAGCAAGCACCTGGAAATCTTCCTAAAACATCGATGAACAACCCGGGTAGCCCTCCTCCCAGACCACTCCCCCACCTAAAGAAATCAATTTTAGGGATGATCATCAGCTTGAATCCCAATTGGAATAGAAACGGGTCGTAATTTTATGTGAAGAGTCCTCGCCAAAAACTAGAAGGTTAGCCCAGAGGATACAGTGGGAGTACAGACATGTTCTGGTCATCCCCTACAATATTTAGACCATCTTTTGTCTTGTCGTTGAGGAAAGTGCACGCAGCTACTGTCTGGTGCTTGCTTCGGATGGTCTTGTAGTTGGAGCTCTGAAGCCATTGCTCCAAGGCAAAGGCTTGCTGCTGTTGACCTCAGCCAAATGTTTTTGCCCTTCGGTTTCGGCAAATATCTGGTGCTTCAAAGATTATATTCATCTGTAGTAACTCATCAGACAAAAGCTGTATGAGCTCAACATTGGAAACTCCATCTTTAGGTCGAAAGATAAAAAAAATACGTCGGTCGGAAGAAGTGCCTCCAACTCCCCCCAAAAGCGATTGGTACTTAGTGAAAAGCTTAGTGTCAAGGATTTATCGGTCCTAAACAGAAAGAGAATGAGCAGCACTCTGTACTAGAAAGCAGGAGAAGACGACCTGCTCGTCCTATTTCCTTAATCAGAAGGACAGATGAGCGAGGTCCTCTAAAAAATTAAATACTTATCCCGAGCAACTTATGCAAGTATTGACTGCCTAGCAAAGCGTCTGATCTCTAGTAGCAGTGGATGTCATAATCTGGTCATCCTTAATTCTGAAGCTCACCAGCACATAAAGAGCCTTAAGGGGATAGAAGCAAAAGCAGACTTTGTTGGAATCGATGGATCTGCGTTGAGGGGGAGCCTGCAGTTAGTGGACATCGTGGTTGAGAATGTAGCGGAACTAGTTATGATGCTGGAAGTATTCGATAAAGAGAAGAGAATCAGGAAAGGATAACAAGGAGATAGTAATTGCTTTTCTACTTGACTGGTGGCCAAACTTCCTTTTGAAAAATGTAAAGACTGATCTATTTCACCGATCCCTCTCAAGCCATCAACATTTGCTCGCACTTTTCCCAACCAAAGGGTAGGAACGGAAATTTGGGAAGCATTAGAGACTCGCTTATCGAGTCTGGAAACATAGTCAGTCAGAACGGAAGGGGAGACGAGAGCTGAGCTGGGAAGCATAAGGATAGGCTGGATGGCTGGCTCTGAGTCGAACCACAGTGACATCATTTAATATTGCGGTATATACTTTCTTTTTCCTGATTCTATCCATAAAGTTACATTACGATGTCGCTGCCAAGATTGTGTATACAAACAATATCTTCAGTCTTGTTTGGGGTTCCTCTTCTTGTATCCCCGAAGGCAAGTGATTGCTGCTGTCAACACTATCACTCCTCCCCATACGCTAGAGACCAGAATGTAGTTGAACCCCTCCATCACTGGTGTCTCGCGGTAGAAGTTTATCCCCTCACAACTGCTGTCACAGTTATTGCACGTGCAGTTTCGCGTTACATTAAAACCTCGATACTTAGTCTTTTTGGTTTCGGGGTCAACCGTCTGTAGAGTCACATTACAAAGATCCATCTCGTCTAGGTAAAGACTTTTGGTCTTGTCCTTGCTGAAATTCATGCTAATAAACTGGATTCCGTCCTCAATGGCGTTGTTTCCCTGGAAATTCAAGAAGCCTAAAGTCTCTAAGCGTTGTAGTTACCTGCTGGAGAAGACATTGCACTCAACTGTGAAGCATACGACGTTCTTTTGCACGAGTCAAAAAGCCTACAAGCAGTACTATCTTCTACCGTGATAGTCACGCTCTGTACGTTCACCATCTCGCCGGGATGGTCGAAGGAGGGCACGTCAATCCATTCTCCAGTCTTTTATTGAAGGAATAAGAGCAGGGATTACCTTTACAAAGTCAGACTGGTTGGGGCTACAACTGTACATACACCAGAAGCGCTTGAGATTGACAGCACAAAGGTCACAACCACCAGTTTGCGAACCGAATACCGTATCGATTTTATCGAAGGAAGTTACTGTTTGTTGGTAGGAATTGATGTTGCAGCACCCTTCTCTGCCGATCCACTCTTCGCAGGTGCTTTTGGTTATGAGTTGGGGGAGTACGTCGGAGTCTTTGGGAGTGTAGGGTCTGAGGTTGGAGTCAACTTTGAATGCGCAGTCAGCAATAGATTGGACGATGAGGAAGGATAGAGTGATAAGGGAGATGGACATATTAGATGGGTGTAGTGTATAGGTGGATAGGAGGATAGTGAATAATTACATTGGACTAAGGCTTAAAGAGTGTGTAACAATATAATAGAATAGGGTTATGCTTTTGTATTGTTTGTGAAGGCGCCTTGATCTCGAAGGGTGCAGGAATGTTATTTATGGCCTAGTTTTTAGAAGTATAGAAGCATGCTCCACTAGGATAGTGCTGGAGTCTAAAGATCCCGTACGTACACTCTGCCCAGACAAGCCTCCACAACTTTCATTCCAATTAACTTGCGATACAATAATTAAAGTACCATCCTAAATTAATAGCAGAAGGTCTCCCCCATGGGCAACAGCCAACAGAGCCAAAGCAATAATGCAGGCATCGCCATCAATTTTATCAATTCAGCGTAACTCTCCTCTACTTATCGGTTTCTTTGGCGTTACAGAGAGTCAGGGCTAAGCAATGGTGCAAAGGTTCAGGACGACGGCACCAAAGGACAATGTAACCACAACACCTCTATCTCTTCTTGTTTGGCTTCAAGATGTCCTGACAACCTTTACATGGACGCTGGGCGGATAAAGCGTGTATGTGACGGGCACCTTTACTAAGTGGAAAAACCACATTCCGCTTACCCGTGATGGCTACATTTTCTCTACGACGATAGTAACTCCAAACATGTTTTTAACTCTCTCTTCAGCAACTCGAACGTGGTGAACATCAGTACCTAAAACCTAAGGTGACTCCTATATGACTCTCCTAGTTATAAATTTATAGTTGACGGCGAGTGGCGATTTTCGCCAGAGGACCCAACCAAGCCAGACGAACTCGGCAACATTAACAACTACATTGATACTACCAACTACAAGCCTCTTTCTAGTCATGTCGGCTCTTCCATCGAGGCGAGCAAGTAGCTTCCCATCATTTTCACAAACAATAGAGCCTCGACCTCGCACAAAACTGCTGAAAACGGAATCAAGAGTACTGAGAAGCCAATTATATCTCTTGAGCAGTTTAACGCGAAGGCTCCAGACTTGCCGATCCACTTCACCAAGTGCACCTTCCTTGATGTAACCCATCTGGCTAATTGATAATTAGGGGTACAGAACAGAGATTCTCGCCTGAACAACCCAAAAAAGAGTGAGAAAATGGAGATTGAGGACGAAGGGGAAAATAGCTACAATGCCTTTAAATCCAAGTGTCCTTAAATTAGCAAGATGAGCAAGGAGGAGCTGACTTAGATATTCGAGAGCACCCATAGCTTACCACCTCCGACGCACGTGGTGCTGAACCATCTGACGATTAAGAACAAAGCAGTTCCCGAAGGCATGCGTGTCTACTCCCTTACGCATAGGTTTAAGTCCAAATATACGACCTATACTTTCTACTCGCACAAAAAAGGATTCGAAACCAAGAACAATAGCAGACCGAAAATGACCAGTACTTGATTTACAGACTCTTTCTATTGATCGCCAGAAAATATCAGATCCTTCATACGTTGAAGACGATTTCTTCAGCATTAAGAAATATATTGGACGGAAGAAAACAGGGGTATCTAGTAGCGTAGTGCATAAAGTTAAGTGGGGAGGATCACCATTTCCTGTTAGGATCTTGTCTTCCTTGATTGTTCACGTTCCATGCTGCATCCGGGCTGAACCCAACATTCGGTGCTTGGTACTGAATCGGATTGTAACCATTGTATCCTCCATTGAATCCTGCAGGAGGTCCTGGCGAAAAACCAGGATTTTGCCCCACGTTCAATGCAGGATTATAACCCTGGCTAAATCCAGCATTATAGCCTGGGTAAGGACCTTGATTGTATCCTTGAAGATATACTGGGCTAGAGCCCGGATAATAGGCCCCTTGACCATAGGGAGTGCGAGGAACTCCTGGTACATTGACGCCCTCCAATTGGATGGAGAGTAGAACTCGACCAACAGACCGGCCTTTATAGTTTAAGTCAACGTACTCATTTTGCTGCGTAGGGATACCAACGAACTTTGCTACACTTAAGGCTCCCTCTCCGATGAAGTCGTTGGGCGTCAAGAGATCACGGTCCCAGACCTCAACTCTGATGAGTTGGTCTGCGGGATATTTGAATACGAAAACGTCATTCCATACAGGGTTTTTTCCTCCTCTGAAGTGGGTGGAGGAGCGTTTCTTCTCATTGCCAACTCTGATTATGACAAAGGGATCCTAAGGGGTGGGAGGAGGATGAGTAGGGCTTTTACTTGTTTGTCCAGAAAATCCTTATCTCTGGTAAGATGCGCGGATATCGGTTTGATAATAAGAGACATAATGAAGGGAGTATTCGGGTTTTGTGGGATTGCGATCTATATATAAAATCATTATGTGGAGGGAAAGGGGGAGCATTGTAAACTGCGAACGATTTAATTTATCGATATTTATACAAAAGAGGGGAGGAGCCAGGAGGCTTCAAAACCTTGAAGATCGGACCTGCACTTGTGCTGACGATGCATGTGCTTGCAGGCTATCCCCTTCCCGACCCCATCCTAACTTTTAGTGCATGTCAATCAAACATTAATTTCCTGTTCAGGTAGTATTCTAGAATCAGCTTTATCGACTCCTATTCCCTATATTTCATACCACCATTCAAATCATCACAATTCCTCATTTTACACGCACACTCCCGCATGACCGACTCCGCCACCCGTACTGTCAAAATCAAAACTCTCAATAGCCAAGTCTACGAGTTCCAACTCAATCCCGATGTACTCCCTTGTCCCATCCATTCACTATAAGTCCCACACAGATCAAAATATCCGAGTTCAAATCCCTCATCCTCTAAAAAACTCAAGTCCCCATCAATAGGCAAAGGTTAGTCTACATGGGAAAAGTTCTTGTCGATGATGCTATACTTTCAAACTATGGTACTGACTCTTCCCTCTCATCTATACCATTTACTCCCTTTCGCAGTCAAGGACAATGAACAAACCATTCATCTTATAGCCAGGACTGAGGCAGCCGACTCAACGCCTGCCCAACAGCAATAACCTCAGACACAGCAACAATCACAACCCCAAGCCCAACAGATGCAAAATATTTTTGCTGGACTTGGATTCAATCCTCTTGGCTTACTGGGGAATGGAACAACCAATGTTGTGATCCGTACGGTCGGTCCTGATCTAGGCAACAACGTTGGAAACATTCTGAATTCAGTCCTAGGAGGACTCGCCCCTCAGTCTCAACCCCGATCCCCGACACCATCGCCAGTCCCATCACAGCAACCCATCAGGCAACCTGAAACCCATCACCCGAATACCCAGCCTCATGCACATCCCCATGTGCAGCCGATTAGCTTCCCTTTCAACATTCTTTATAACATGGGCCTTCAGATTAGTCAAGTAATGGGCCCAGAATCGATGTTTCCCGGGCCGCCATTGCCCCAAATCAGTCACCGAAATGGAGCACAAATTTTCGGGGGCTACTTATCGGCTTGGCATTTTCAGATGATGAGACTTCTACCTTTTGTTTATCGTTTAGGCGAGATTCTACAGAGGGAAAACATGCTGGCTGATCCGATTCAACGCTAGGAAGCCAACCTCCTCTTCCAAAGACTGGTCCCAATTTTCGACAATGTAGTCCATGCCACGGCACCCTTTAATCAGTACAGAAATTTCAGGCTTGGCTCAGCTCCTGGCTAGTTCAGATTAGGCGACAATCAGCATCATGATCATAACCATCAGAATAGCCACCCTCATGTCCACCAATCGCCTTTGACACAACCTGCCCAACAGCCGATTGGACAACCACCAAGTCAATCACAGCCTACTCAACCAATGCAGAATTTATCAAATTTACCTCCTGGGGTGCAACATATCACAATTCAGACAGTCGTTACGGACAGCAATAGTCTGAGTGATGTATTAGGACAGATAAGCCAACTGGGACAGGTGGGCAATTTGGACACAGCAATGGTCGCAGAACCAGATCAAGCTTCATCGCCTCAAAGAACTTCTCCTTCAACTGGACAACAGACAAATCCGATGAACCTTTTTAATGGGTTCCTGTCTGGCCTCGGAGGCAATCAGCAAGGGGCTTCGCAGATGCCTGATTTATCCAGTCTCATTTCCTCTGTTACTGGACTTTTTAATGCTCAAAATGTGTCTTCCAATCAGCCCCAGACAATCATCACCCAACCAATGCAGTCCCAGCAAGACCGACAGCCGCAGCAAGCAACACAATCAGCACCACCCCAGCCATCCGAGCAATCACAAGAAACTCCCTCCCAACAGAGTTAAAGCCAGGGAGCCCAACAACCGCAGCTGCAAAATATGATGTCCAATTTCTCGGGTCTGCTTTCCGGCCCCATGCTGGCAGGTATAAGCAATACTACTCTGCGCGAGATGCTGGAAAATGAAGAGTCAGTGTATACTCGGATATTCGGAGATCTGAACGGATCCGATATCATTCAGGCCTTTACTGTTCGAAACTTTTCGTTCCTGGATCTGAAGAAGGCTAGTTTCCAGAGGGGAATCCAGAACTTCCTGGCAGAAAACGGAAACTCTAAGTAGACTTTGATAAACAAATTTGCCGAGGATATCATGAATCTTGCGTGTAGTGAAGAACTTCAAAATATCTCGATGGAAGGCTTCGACTGCAGAGCTGTTGCCCAGGAAATACTTCAAAAGCATCTTTCTATTCTCTTATCCCTCACACTTGCTAATGACGGACCCAACACTCGATACTCTGAGGCAGCAGTCAGGCAGGCCAGAAAGATGATCGGAGAACTACTCTGCGAACTGGCCGAAGGAGTCGAGGAAGGCCTCCCGGCTGTGATCAATTGCACGCGCAACAGTGTCATCCGAGTGCTGGATCCCTATCTGATGGGCCTGTCAGGATTGTTGTTTGGAATGATCCAGGAGGGTATAATGGGGATGTGCTACGAGTACAAAGCTGATGCGGAACGAGAAATGATGAAAACGGAGGAAGACGCCGTAAATGAACAAGATTTACTGACAAGCATTTAGAAGGAAGCCAGCAAGCACAAAGATTCGATCACCGAGACGCTGCAGAAACCTCGCAGTCCTCATTTCGGTTCATGAGCAGCACTGCATAATACATCTGTCACCAGCACAAGTTGCTAAGAACTGTATATAAAACCAAATTTATCGCACATCCTCACTCCAGCGTAGGCAGCATTATTTCAGCTTCTCCTTCAATCCTCGTCTCTCCCTGCGCTCCCAGTACTTTCGTCACCAAGCTTAACCTTTTCTTCTCAAGCTTAACATTCTTGACGTCAATCTGCACTAAGACCCTTTCCCAAAGTTTGATAGGCGGCCCTCTGAACTCGAAACTTTGCTTCATATAGATAGACTCTGTGAGAGTATTGCCGATAACACGAGAAAAGAGACTGGCAGCAAGCATTTGACTGACCTAGTCAGAGGAGGTGGTGGTTTAAAACATGTGGTGGAAGGCGTGCTGGTTTTATGGGGTGATAGTTGTGTGTTAGAGGATTTGGTCACCAACTTGGATTTTGGTTGCAGACTTGGCGAGAGTTTTGGGGTAGAACACTCTTCTAACGAAGGAAATATGCATGGCGAATAGAGAAGTAGATCACTTTAATAAGATACGAGTAAGTCAATAAGAATGGCTGTCCATCTAGGCCAGAATTATAATCATTCGTTAGACCAAACCAACCCTATTATCCCAACCATGACACACCTTCTTGTCGAATACTGCGATAGCTGAGGCTTCAGACCTGTTGCCGACGCACTGGCCAAAGAAATCAAGGCCCAGACTAACAACACCTTCGAAGTCCAGGTCAGGCCAGCAGCCACAAAGACCAGTCGAGTAGATCTCTTCTGGGTGGACAACAAAACTAAGACCGAGGTCTGGAGCGGCAACAGAGCGACTCTGAAGGCCAACCTGAAGGAGATCGCTGGTAAGGTGAGTGGAGGAAAACCTAAATTGTGAGGGAGAAGTGAGGGAGAAGTGAGGGAGGAGGTAAGGATGGGAAATGAAGAGCTAAGAGTCAACCTTTGCGGCCTATTAGTTCTGATGATACCTATATAGCTCTAGTCCTACGATAAATATTAACTCCGGATAATATGCATGTAGCAGTCAGTTCGCAAAAATGTAAGGAGCCGGTAGAAATAAAACAGTAAAGAAAGAAAAACACTCAATGCCTGTTGGCACATCCTTCATTTTCAGGTCAGTAGCCTCCCAACAGATCCTATGAGTCCCAGAATATCTGTCTCCTAACGATCCGACTAACTCAAACGTTCCGAACATGTTTGCACTTCTGCTGCATCCGCACCATCTGGAAGTGGATCTCTTCCACGTCCATCATCTACTCATCTTTCAGCACATTTGAGGAGCTCTGGGGTTCATCTGAGTCCACGCTCGACGATTTTACTATCTTAATGGGCGCCAACACCGACTTCTCTTTGAGTTGGGACTGGCTATTCAGGTTGGGATGCAACAGCCGATGCTTCGGCAGCGACGACTCCTTGCCGAATTCCTCTGACAGTATGGGTTGTGCGTTGGTGTATTAATGTGGAAATAGTACTGGAGATCCTGCGATGATAGTAGCTTGCGCCGCGTCTGCTGGCACCGCCTCCAGGAATGACGAGTTGTTGATTGTTGTGGGGAGACTCAGCGAGCATGAGCTACTCCGTGGACTTTCTTTCGGACTGGGGAAACTGTGAAAAGGGGCGGAATAAGATTGGTCATATAAACTATTAGTGGGGCGGTACATTAGGAGGGATTACTTTGTTCGGCAGCCTGATGTTTTGGTTGACTAGTTCGCGGGATCGGTTGACCTGGAAAGGCAGCAGGATTTCGGGTCCCGAGCTGGGCTTCATCATGACTATTGTTTCTTCGCTAACTTTGTTACACCAACCTCGATAAATCAATTATGGCCTTAGCCTGAACTAATACACTACTTTGAGTAACTTTCCCAGAAATCAAAGGCAACAACTCCAGAAAGCTAACATCTCAAATATGTACATCCTAATGCCCATTATAAGACTAACCCTCACACGACTAGCCCTCAGACCAGTGACTCCCGGCTGTTCTCTCCCATGATCCTCTTGTACTTCAGCCTCTGGTAGCTCACTGTCGTTTCCTCTTCCTTCTCCAGCACTAGATTAATCAAGTACAATAGTACGCTCCCAGCCCCCAGCATCAGTGCATAGCTCATGACCGTCTCCCGACTAACTTCGAATACGAAGGCACGTCTGTGGTACTCCTCCAACATTTCTTTGTGTTTTCGCATTGCAGTTTCGCTGATAGGGATGAGCGGTGTGTGCCTAAACTCCTCAATCGGCCTAAGAGTCAGGAAATTGTTGGGGTCTTCACACTCGATGGTGCCTGGAATATTGATGTTGACTGTGTGATTTTCTCTTAACTTCGCTATGTATTTGGACTCGTAAGTCAGCAGGGAGCCGAATTCTAAGTCTTTGATCTGTAAAGGCTTTTACACCTGGATGTCGCCGTACAAATCTTGCTCATGGCTATAGGTTTGCACCAGACTCTTCTAATAGTCCTCGTAAGAAGACAGTGCGTTTAGCTGCAGTACTTCGAATAGATTCTGAGTCGGCGTTTAGTGGGTGATTCTCTTTTACTCCTCATCCTGCACAAAGGGGAATGGCTCATTCACAACTGGAAGACCATAATGTAGTTATTTGGAGACCTCCGATGGGGCTTCGATCTCTACTGCAAGCTTTTATTTGGAGAGAGGGACAGGAGATTATGTGTTGGATGGGAGTTTGGGAGGAGCCTTCTTCAGGATGGAGGCAATCTCGTCCTCGGAGAGTTTGTACTTATCTGAGAGCTTTTTGGACTGCGACACGGTCCTGAAGATGAGAGTAGAGAGTCTACGCATGGGAAGTGGCTAGGGTTGATTATTGGTAGGGCGGGCTGCGGAGGTGTGTCTGCTAAGTTATGATTATAGCAATATGCTGGGAGATTGCTGGGCCTGCGCACAATTAAAATCAGTCACAACTATATTATATCAAGGGCCCCGAATTCGGTACTCTATACTAAAAATATTAGACTCGTCACGATCCACTCAGCTGCCCAGCTGCGACAGTAAATTGATCTTCTGCTCAATCGACTTCACCAAGTCATCGTTGATCTCCTTCCGCCGATCGTGGAACGCCACCACATTTGGCAGGTGCTCGTGCCGCAACACCTTCTCCTTCCAAGCCACCCTCTCGTCCACGCTCTTCAGCTTCTAGAGAACGTACTTGATTTCATCATACTTGGGCTTGTCCGACATCTTTATGAACTCCTGCTCCCTGTACAACGGGTTGATCGACCTGGACACCCGTGGAACCCTCTCCTTCTTGGGCCTGGCAGAAGAAGAGGCCTCAGGCAGAGTCGTGGACTTCTTGCGGTTTTTGGGCATTCGCCGCATGTCATCCAAATACTGCAATCCGATCCGGTTTAGCTCCTCCTTTGTCCTCTGCACGGGAATAATCTCTTCGATTTCGCCGATGTTTATCCCATTGAGGTACCGATACTTTCTGACCCTTCGGTGGGTGGCTCCCCCCTCCTCTTCCCTTGACTACTGCTGATCCAACTTGGGTTCAACCCGAGGCATATGGTGTTCCTTGACCAGTTGTTCATAGTGGCGCATCTTTGCGAGTTTTTCGTAGGCAACGTCCCCTCTAAGTTCTCGCTGTAGCCTTTCCCTTTCGAGCATAACGTGGGCCTTGCCCTGATAGTAGTTGAGTTTTTAATTTTCCTGTTCTATTTTTTCAAGGTGCTTCTCACGTTGGAAGTTCTTCTTGTCCTCGAGCTCCTGGAGTTTTTCCTCGTACTTGAGCACGTGCTGCTGTATTTACTTTTCTTCGATCGGTTTGTATCTCTCCGAGATGCTGCGGAGTTTCTCTTCTATGTCCTTCTTCTTCTGTTCTTCCTGCTTCTGATCAAACTCTTCACGCAGCTTGTAAAGTGGTTTCTTCTTCTTAAACTCCTTATAGAAAACCTCAAACTCAACCCGTTCTTTCTATCTCTTCTTGAGTGACTCTTCGATATCCCCTAATCCTTTTCTTACCCTTTCCTCCAGACTCGCTTTCCGTGCTAGCGCAAGGACTTTCCTTTCCTCCTCCTCCTTGGGGTTTGCCTTCATTTCTAGACTCATTCGTTGCTCCTAGTAAACCTTGATTCTCTGATGCCTTTTGGCTTTCTCAGTTTGCAGCTTCTTGAGGAACATCTTGATCTCTTTCTACCTTTGGGGACTGTGCGTAAACATGAACTAGTTGTCGTTGAGTTGGGCATAGAGTTTCTCCATATCCTTGATGCTGTTGGAAATTGAAGACTTCTCTTGGGATATCTTCTGGATGACATCTTTTTCTCGGTCTTACACTTTCTAAGTACTATTTCCAATCAGGCTTCTCTTGGGAATCTCGCTTGATTATCTTAGTGCGCTTTCCTCCTTTGGTTGTTCGCTCGATGCTTCCGGGTGGCTGCCCTGTATCTGTTTATTCCCTGAGATTTGTTTATGGGAATATTGGTAGATTGCGTTGTCAGATGCAGGAACTGCCCTCTCACTTGCCAATATCTGGTGGTCATTCGTTGGGGGTTGTTCGAAGGAGTTTGGCTTATGCTTGTTTTGTTAGATGGGCTGCGGGTAGGGGTTGCGAAGAGAGGGGTCATGGCGCTTTGCATGCTGATGTATGGTTGTATTTTTGGGGACTTAAATTTTCTGACTCATGGGGCTCAGCACATGGAATTATCATTATACGCAACTCATCCTGATAGCACTCTATCCTCCCAGCTCGCCCAGGTCCTGCAGCAAATTATTTTTATTACTATAAAGTTAAATGCCTCATAAATCCGTTTACCTGCTTCACATACTACCCTCCAAAAATACCCATCCCTCTCATGCTACCCCGCTTCTCAAGCTGTAACCATCGGATACTCACCGAGGGGGCACAACCTCATTATACCTGTTCTACCCACCGCGTGATGCCCTCTAAATCGTCCAAGGCCAGCTGGGCCCACCTCGAAGGCTGGGACACCTCTGAGCACTCCGACGCCCATTCCGATAACCCACTTACGAAATTCTCGTCTCGACTCATGAACTACGAGAGGCTGCAGAAACTATAGCTAAATGACCAGAGACAACAGTTCAAACGGCAGCCCCACAAATGCAACACTGAGGAAAGCGAGAAAAGCTTGTTGCTGGGACTCGAGAGAACATTCGAGAAACAGGCATTCAGGAGAAAAAGAAAATGCGAAAACAAGCAGCAAAACAACTTCTAAAGCTTCACGAACAACCTCCCGCACAACCCTCTCGATTGCAGTGCCACGTGCCTCCCCCTCCAGACCTCAAAGTTCCCGATCCTCAATATCACAGTTCCAGAACTCAGCGAAAACATCATGATGCAGACTCTCAGCAGAAAGAAAGTTCCCGTGCGCAATATGAACAGCATCTTCACTTTTGAGACACAGTCGTCACCCCAAGCCATTATTCGAAACAGAACCATCAGGGAATGTAGTCCCAGTGAAGCACTGAATCGAAGGACTATCAGTAAAGCCTTTAAGTCTTCGAGGGGCGGCAAGAACCACACAGGTTCCACTTGCACCTAAATGAGTCATCCGAAGCTGAAGGAGTTAATCGTAGAAGAACCCGAAAGACCAGAGGCGCTAAAGACATTTTTGATGCACAGCGAGAAGAGTACACTATCGGAAAACGATAAAAGTGTAAGGACTACGATTTCGATCGTGAAGAACATTGTGACGAGGGGGATGAGTCAGCAAAAGAAGGGAAAGCGGAGCAGGAACAACCAGAGCTACGGGAACTTCAGCTGCATTGACGAGCTATCCGCTGAGGTCGAAAACAAGTTCGAAGACACCAAAATGTTTTTGAGATGAATTATGTACAGTTGAGGGAGTTAATTTATGAATGAGCCAAGACTAGATGAGTTAGCGATCAGGCTATTGAGTGGCCTTTTGCAAGTCTGTAAAAGTACCCTTTCTTCTCTATTAACTCGTTGAACCTGCCTTCCTCCACGATTCTGCCTTTGTCAAACACAAAGATTTTGTCGCACTTCTTGATCGTAGATAGACGGTGAGCAACGATGATCTGCGTTACCCCTTAGATTCTCTAGAGAGCTTCTTGGATTAGCTCTTCGTTCTTGGTGTCCAGAGCAGAAGTGGCCTCATCCAGTAACATCAGCTGTGGGTTTCGCACCAAGGTCCTGGCGATAGCTATGCGTTGTTTCTGGCCTCCTGAGAGGAACCCCCCCTTGATACCGACCCTTCTGTTGAAACCAGGGACCTTGATTGAGTCGGACTCGGGAAATTCTAATTCCTCCTCGAGCAAAGCAGTTTGCTATTTTTCATCGCTAAGTATGACAGCATTGTCAGTCCTGTTGGTGCTGATGCCAAACTTGCCATCGCAGATGAATTGGTACGCATTGGCATCGATGGTAGCTTTCTCGACATCTGCAAAGTGTACTTCAGCCCTATTGTACTTTATGTTTTCGTAGACAGTCCTATTAAAAAGAATGGGCTCCTGGCTGACCACTCCTATCTTTTCCCTCAGGTCATATAAGTAGTAGTCGGCAACGTTTCGAGAGTCAATCAAGACCTGTCCAGACTCTGGTGCATACAGTTTCAGAAGAAGACCTACAATTGTGGATTTCCCACAGCCTGAGGCCCCTACCAGCGCGACTTTAGTACCAGCCTAAATTCTTAAGCTGAGATTAGAGAACACGGGCGTCTATCGCATAGGGTACTTAAATGTCACATTTTTGAGCTCGACTGTACCTTTAATGTTGGGGTTTTTCAATCCGAATTCCTCGTTCGTTATTTCCTGATTTTCTTCATCCTAAATTATCTCCATGACATTCACTAACTTGGTTTTGGAGTCAATGATAGTGGAGATGAAGTGCAGATTCCCGCCTGCAGACATGGCTGAGAACATTATGGCATAGATCGAAGTGTACACTGCCAGCACTGATACCCCTCTATCTCGTATCAGCAGGGCCCCTATGAAGAAAATTAAGGCGAAGATGCATGATATCAGACCTTGCGCCAATCCGAAGCTCAGACCTGCAATGTTTCCCCTCTTTACAGCAATCTTCATCGGCTATTATAGTAGTTTATCGTACTCTTCCAATAGTTTGTCCTGCAGGTTAAAGCTCAGCACAGTCTTGTAATTTAGCAGAGCCTGCACAACCTTCTCATGTGCTTTTTTGTAGGCTGCATCGGTGTCGCTGGAAAAACCGCCGATGAAGTGAGACTGCATTTTGCCCGCTAATAGTAGGACAGGGAATACGCCGAGCGCGATCATTGTCATTTGCCAGCAGGAGACGAAGGCGATTGTGAGTCCACATACAAGGGTAGCTGCGTTTTAGAAAATGTCCCACATCAGAGAGCTTCCTAACTTGTTGGCAGTGTTCACGTCAGAAAGGATAGTGGAACAGTACGCGGTCCCTTTCTTGTCGAAGAACGAGATCTTCATCTTTAAAAACTTCTGAAAGACTTCTTTCTTCATAAGGTATGTGAGCTTTTCCTGGGCAGAAGTGAAGACTGCACCTCGCAGGGAACATGCTACATAGGCAGCCAGCGAAACGAAGAGGAGATTGGAGGACAGGTCGTGTGCTTGTTGGACGTAGATGGGACGGTCGTCGACAGGAGCATACTTGACAGCGGAGAGGACAACGATGAGGCGGGAGATGAAGAAGGAAAAAAGGGGGAATACGCAACCGATATAGATGGTGCAGAGGACTCCGAGAACGAGATGGGGCATCTTCTCGCTGTTGATGCGGAACATCTTCCAAATATACCTCCAGTGAAACTCCTTCTTATTCTACTACTGCTTGCTGGTGCTCGCCTCCTTCTTGAGAATGAGTTCTTCCTCTTCTTTGGACTTTCTTCTTTGGAGTCCCTGATCCTTCTAGTCCTTGTGCTCTTCATTGTCTGCGGAAGTCCTCTGCCGCATTGCCAGCTCATACAACTTCCCCTTTCGCTGGATGAGTTCGTGGTACTTACCTTCTTCTAAGACTCTGCCCTTATCCATGACATACACGTAGTCAGCCTTTTCCACGGTCTATATCTTGTGTGCCACCATTATCATAAACGGAATCAGCAAGTTATTGAGGGTGTTTTGAATTTCCTTTTCGTTGCGACGGTCCAGCGCCGACGTGGCCTCATCGAGAATCAAAATCTGTGGATTCTTTAGAATCGACCTAGCTATAGCAATCCTCTGTTTCTGACCTCCACTCAGCATCCCATATTCTTTGTCGATGCCAATGTCCTTCACGAAATCCCATGCCTACGCCATCTTCAGTGCTCTAACTATATCGAAGTCCTACTTGTTTTCTGCTATCAGAGCCTCTCGGATTGTTTTCCCAAGCAACACCGGCTCCTGGCCGACATAGCCAATGTTATCTCGTAGTTTTTTCAAATCAAAGTCCTTCAGGTTATGGGTGTTGAAGAGCACTTGCCCACTGTTAGGGTCGTAGAATCTCATTAAAAGTCCAACGACGGTACTCTTGCCGCTCCCACTCTCGCCAACGAATGCTGTTTTTCCTCGACGGATGCTGATGTTGACATTTTCGAATAAAGGTTGGTCGTAACAGAAACACACCTTTTCGAAGGTAATGATGTCTAGAATAGGGATTTCCTGCATACCCGAGACAATCAAGGGATTTCGATCGATGATGGAATACATCCTGGCTGAAGCTTTAGAACCACTTTGAAAGGCCGTGAGACAGTCTGGAATCTGCCCCAAGTTGAGATTAGACATGTAAATTGTGAAGAACACCACAATGACATCCGCAACTGAGTAGACGGCCAGGGTGCTTTCGTTGTAGTCCTGCCTGGAGACCAGCACAGAGCCATACCAGAATCCCAGCGTGTAGTTCATGATGACGCAGAAATAACAAAGTGAACTGATGAAACTCTTAATCCAACCATAGTATGTACTCTACTTCGCCAGAAGCTACAGTACACGCTCGAATCTTTTGAGCTCGTAATGTTCTCCTGTCAACACCTTCATAGTCCTTATATTTTCCAAAACTTCTAGTCCATCACCTGCCAGACGAGCCGATATAGCGTTAGTTCGAGCATCTGCCTTCTTACTGACTCGAGTGCTGATGGCGCCAGCTATAAGCATAACCGGCACAAATCCCAGTAGCACTAACGCCATTTTCCATCCCCTCAGGAGAGCGATGATGACTCCGCCTACGACCATACTAGTGGACATGAGGAAACTTGATATTTTATTGCCGATGGCGACTTGCAGCTGGTTTGTTTCGTTGTACATTTTTTAGGCAAGTTCCGTTGATCTTTTTCTGTCATGCCAAGCAGGCTATTGTCTGAGCAAAGCTTTGAGATACTCCTTCCTGCACCTGATAGACTGCCTTTAGCTTGAAATCGTCCATGTCGCCGACATGAACCAACTCCCAAAAAACACTAAAATACTGTTTTTCAGAAAGCCGAACATGGCTTCCTTCGTCTGATCCACAATCCACTGTTTATCGACGTTAGGAGCGAAGCTTTCTGTAAGTTGTCCGTATGGGTTGGCATAGAAAATGAGAGATACTCCGTTGAGTGCAGCGCATAGGAGCCCAACAGCGAGAAGGAGGTAGTCGAATCGATCAGCGAAACGGAACATGCGGGGGAAGAAGACCGGAGGAAGATCCTACTTCATGGAGAGGTCATTTTAGTAGTGGGTGTGAGTTGGAGACGGAAGATTCTGATCAGGGAGGAGACGATAGTCTTTGTCGGGAATCATGACTGAAGAATAAAAGCAATTTATGCTAGATACCGTCCTAATCAACTTAGAAGGAAGACTGAGGAATTCTCAATTTACGAAAACATCACTGGTACTGCATAACGATTCATGCCCTATCGAGTCCCCTTTTTCCAAGTAAACTTGACATTTGGATGGCTTTAACTGTTCGTGGCTTCTTGTCTTCAGAGGGTCTGGCTTTCCTCATTCCCCAACAACAGGTTTAAGTTGTGTTTCTCCACTTCCTTCAAATGTAACATACTCTGGATTCGGATACTCTGTTCCCTGAGTCTACTCTCCCACCTCCTACACTCCTCCTTGAGTGCCTTATTGGTTTCTATCAGGTTGGCGTTCTCCCCGAGAGTGCACACGTTCTTTTCGTACAGCTCGGTGTACTTCTGGACTGTGCGATCGCGCTGGGTCTCCAACTCTCTCTTCAGAAGCTCTAGGTCTTGCAGTTTACCTGCTAGCCTCTCCGAATACTTCTTTTAACACTCCTTCTCGATGTTGGGCTTTGCTTCCCGCAGAGTCTGTATTTAATGCTCTTTCTCCTGTAATTTTCTGTTCAGCAAATCAATGGCTTCTTTCTGGGTGATGTTTTTATTGTTCAACTTTCTGAAAGTATCTTCGATGTCGTAGTGGATGAGTTCGACCTGCTTCTCGTAGTTTTGCAGAGTGTCTTCGGACACTTTGTGCTTGGCCATCCGTGCCTTGAGATCTGCGACTTCAGATTGCAGCAGGCACTCCTTGCTGTAACTCTCAGCATTCTTCTTCTTGAACTCATTGACTACGATCTCCATCTCTACCAGCCCAAGCTTGGCCGTCTCGTAGTTTCGCTGGCATCTGGCTAGTTCACTGTCTAGCTCGTCCCATTTCCCCTGCATCTGCTTGACTTTCTTGCCTAGCTGCTCGATGTTCCTTTCTTTCTCGTGCACAACCTTCTCCAGCTATTCGATCCTCTTGTTTTTTTACTGCAATATCAGTTCTACTATCTTATTTTTTGGCTCTAATGCCGGCTTCTGCTCCTCGCGTGACCTACTCTTGGGTCTGTTTTCGGTGTCTGTCACCATCAGGGAAAATACCATTGGGTCCTTTTTGGTGGGGAAGTACCTTTTCGAATCAGAAAAACCTGTGACAGACAGCTTAGCGAGGGAGGTATCGCGCGAGTCGAGTGCTAGCTGTATGTCGGACCCGGTCTCGGCGAAGACCCGCGAGTTATTGCGACTCTCAGTAATGTTCCTTTTTGATGCTGCCTCAAGGAGATTATACTGAGTATGAATAACGCGTTCTCGACTCTTGCTGTGTTCAGGCCGATCGAAGTTTCTGTTGCTCGAGTGCTGGTTCGGCACAGTGAGAACCTTCTGCCCCAGGTGGCTGCTGTTAGACTTATGGTTGCTGTAAAAACTGTGTTGGCTCAAAGCACTGTACTCGCTTTGCTCGAGTTCCAAGTGGGCGGCGGCGCAGGCTTCATGGAAGAGCCGCAGCATGGCTCTCTCGCTCTTCTGCTGGATGTTCGGGCATAGGTAAAACACACAGTAGTTCTCATGACCCTTAGATTTTCTGACTAGTGGGTTATTTCTCTTGCGACCGATGATCTCTTTGATTTCTCGCTCATTATAGTTCTAAAGGGTCTTCACGACTCTCAGGTGTTTCACTGAGCCCTCGAACACATATTCTAAGGTTACTAATATATTGGCTTGTGCCACCACTTGAGGCTTCACCGACTACATGAAAGACTTCAGCAAAACCAGGAATTCTTGGTACGTCAGCACTTTAACCTTTGTCACAGCAGGCCTGACCTATTCGCCGTAAGTCTGTACCATTTCTAGGGTCGCGTACACTTTCTGAACTCCAAAAGCGTGAAGTTGGGCAAAAATGGATTTTGTGAGACTGTTTTTGGAAATCTTATTGGCAAACAGCATCGCACTGGTGGAGGGGCAACTGCCCATCACATAAAAGGTGGTACTCTCTGTCTCAAAGACCTAGCGGCACAGGATACGGTGCTGGTGTTAAGTGTGGAACCGATGGGAATCGAGTTATAAGGCGCTAGAAAACGTGAAGAGTTCAAGTTTTTAGTCGTTAACTGGGCATTGGGAGATTTGCTGGATGTAGTCTAGGGTGAGAGGAGGAAGCGAGAAGGCGGCAGAGTTGGAGTTTCTAATAGGGAAGATGTGAACAGGCGATGAGTTGAGGGAGAGTTCAGACTCGAGAGAGGGCAGGATAAGTTGGAAAGACTTGAGTGGCAGCATCTGTATATGTTCGAGAATGTGTAATGTGTTAGTTGGAAGGAGTTTATGTTTAGGTGGAGAAATTAAGTGTGGGGGTAATGTTCTTACTGCCGAAACAATGGGATGGAACCAGGGAGCTAGATTATTCTACATGAAAAGACCCATGCCGATAGTAATATGCAGGCTTGCCCTACGCTTTTGGCAACGTCTCTTCCGCTGAATCCAGAGGCTGCCATCAGTATTCGACAGCTTATAAGTTCAAACCTGAAACTCTTAACCGATCCCTTAATACACGCCCCAAAAACTTAGTCCATTCAAGAAAAATGCCGGCATGCTGTCTCAACAACGTCTCGCACGTGGACAATAAATGCACAACTTTATTAGCGAATCAAATCAGGCGGCGGGCTTCCCTGAAGGGGTAGAGTTCTCCTCGGCAGGAGCCCTCGTCTTCAGGTTGAAACCATGAATATTCTTGATTTCCTCGCCTAGGGCAGCAGTCACCATCTGGTGTTGCTCAACCTTGGACTTGCTGGCGAAGAGTGGCGACTCCACTACGAACTTGTACATTTGGCCGCCTAAACTTATGGTATATTCAATGTTGGGTGTGGTATGTTGTGAGTACATTGGCTGCTGCTGACAGTGGTGTCCTTTACAGAGAGGTAAGAGGCTTGTAGAGTCTTCTGCAGAATTTCAGCAAGTTTGGCTTATTTATCGCGTTTCATTTGGTTGACGTTGACGCAAAAGCTAAAGTGGGTGCGGGAGAGGGTGGGCTTGGAGAGGAGGGAGCGGAAGAGTGAGGCTGGCGAGTGCATGGATAGTCGATATTGGGGAGTGTTGATGGTATTGGGATTTTATTGGCAAATGAATAATTGATAAAGGCCGAGGGATGGACGATAATTCTAGTTTGTGCAGAGGTGCGCGTCTCTGGGCTGGCTCGAACACTCCAGCCACAACTAAAAATGTAAATACCTATAACTAGAATATGTGCTTCCTTTGTAACTGTGTGCCCCTTTCTACGCCCATTTTCTATTCTCCGAAATCCGCACCTAAACCCATCATTTCCACATGTACACAGACTGCGGCTCGCTCCTCATTTGCGGTCGCTTCAAGATCACATCCCCCCTTGCACTCTCCGACTCCACCCCCGTCTTCCAGGGCAAGAATATCCAGACTGAAGAACCTATCCACATCAAAGCAGAGGCACGCACCCTTAAACATCCCTCCACCAACTATCTCTACACGGAAGGCAAAGTACTCCAAAAACTCCAGGGAGGTTTCGGCATACCTATGCTCTATTGGGGTGGCGTCGAAATGGACTACAATTTTCTGGTCGTGGAGCGCCTGGGGCCGAATCTATAATAACTGCTGGATCAGTGCGGAGGCAGGTTTTCGCGCAAGACTCAGCTGATGCTGGCGTACAACTGCCTGCGCATCGTGGAGTACATGCACGCACGGAACTTCACGCACCAACAGGTCAACCCTTGTTGCTTCGTGATCGGGACCGGCAAGCATCACACTAAACTTATGGTCAATGGGCTGTTTCGCGCTAAGAGTTTAATCGACCGAAAAACTCACAAACACATTACCAAAACCGAAAAAGGGTTTTGCGAAACCAACATTCGCTTCAGCAGCATCAACGCAAACGAAGGCATCGAGAGTTCCCGCAGGGACGACCTAGAATCTTTGCTGTATGTCCTGGCCTACCTGGCCAACGGGAAATGGCTCCCCTGGACCGACCTTCCGCGCCTCTAATACACCGACTCCAACAAGGAAATATACAGGTGCAAATCCCAAATGACCCTTCAAGAGTTTTGCTCCAAGGCTGGCATGTCCAAGTTCTTCGAAAAGATGTTCACTCACGTCCGATAACTAGCCTTCGATTAGAGGCCTGACTACGCCTACTTGAAACAATTGGTGGCCGAAGAAATGGAGAACCAGGGGGTGCTGAATGACGGAGTGTACGACTGGTTGCTGCTGACTCCTACGGCGAGTGAGATCGAGGAGAGCCGGGATGCCGTGCTGAAGGGATTACAGGTGGAAGTGATGTGTTCGGAGGATAAGTTCGTGGAGGAGCAGTACGAACTGTATTTGAAAGAGTCGACGGAGAATAACTTCTGCGAGATGCTAGAGGAGCAGGCCGAGCAAACATTCACTGAAAACATCGAGCAGCAGATGCAGAAGCCCAAAAAGGACTGCGCCATATTTTGATTCTATTGGCTCGTATTGCCTGGGTATCCCTCGTATCATCTACTGACGTTCACGTTCATCCCGGTTTTGAATAGGCTGCGCAGTTTTTAGGGGTTTTACGAGCCCATTATTCTTATGCTTCTCAGCTGGGCCAAGTTCGATTTCATGCACACCTTCGTGCCATCGAATGTCGATCTCAACAGATAATCTAAGCTCCATTAACCTGAAGTTCTTACCCACTGTCAAGTATTTCAACTGCCTCCAATTGGTCTTGGTCAATATGTCTCGCATGGCCTCCTCCGCTTTTCTCCCATTGGCATCTGTCAACACGAGGGTATGCAAAATAGGCCAGTCGCACTTCCTCAGAACACCCAGGCTCAGTGCCTTTATTCTGTTTTCTTCAGGAATAAAACTGAAATAAAATACCGTAAACCAGAGATCGGAGGCGCGTCCATTTGTTGTATTTAATGTAAGAGAACGCTTCTTCTTCGATCTGATTGAACTTCAGTCTGAGGTCTTGCAGGAGAGGTATATCCAGGTCAACTAGCGTTTTAAACCCACCGGACTTTAATATTACGGTACCTTAGAGTCAATTAGGAGGGCAGATGGGAGTACTTAGGTCGAGGAAGACGAAGTTCCATGTTCTACACTGAATCATCAAGCTTTGCAGACACATGCTGGCCTGTTGGGGGGTTGTGTTGGAACTATAAGTGAGGCATCTCAGGAACTGGGTCTCAGTCCGACCTGCAAGGAACCCAATGCCATCATCGGAAACTCCTGTTCGGGCTAGATTGAGTTGCAATAGTTTGGGATACTTAGGCTGGGTGGCAGTCTCGCAAAACTCAAACATTGCTGCATCGTTGATCCCCGGATTCTCTGCGAGATTGAGTTCTTGCAAAGCAGGCAAGAGCCTGACTGCGGCGAGTGTCTTGTTTGTGACGAGAGAGCTCCTGAGATTGAGAACTGCGAGGTAGCGCCAAGACTGTCTCAGAAAATCGACCAGAATAGTTTCATCCAAAAACTGGTTGTACTCTATGCCCATCCCCATCATAAAAACAAAGGTGATATCGAGTGTCGGTACCTAGGTCGAGTTATCTGAGTATGGGCATTCTGTCGGGGCTTATGGCCGAGTATAATTCACGAACGAGGGACTTATATGCTTATTCACCGATCATGCGACTTGGGTCTCGCACACCCATGACTACGACTCGCAGTATTCGCAGCTCAGGCAATAATGCGTTCCTAAGAAATTCAGCCAGGATACCCATGTATGGCAACTCGCCGGGTTCAGCACGCTGAAGAGATATCCGGACACTCAGTTAGGTGATGGTTGATTTCTTTTTATAGGCGTCTGCTATACTCTATCCGAAATATTTTAATTGTAGTTCCCGCGGCCTCCAATTGGTAGAGTCTATCCTGTGAGTCTCAGTTTATCTGTGATTAAGTTTAGCCAACGAGAGCAGACGTTTATAAGGTAAGAAAAACCCACTACAGCCAGTAGAGCCGTTCTTGCTGCGAACATCACTGAATAATCCATGTACCTCAAATAAACCCTCCATACTGACGATACCCGACCCTGCTAGTACGTGCAGGGTGTACTATTATAGAAGCGACAGCGATTGACCTGTTGCAAGTATGTTAATATTTCGATAACTGAGGCACAGTCCTCGTCCTTATATGTTTGCATAGGTGTACAGCCTGAAGAGTGTCTCGTTGAGGACATGCTTCTTGGGTTTTTGGAAGATACTCAAAGATCCATTTTCACTCAAATCATGAGTAGTGGTGACGAGAGCAAAGTCGAAGTTCAGTCTGCCCTTGGTTTTGTACTTACGAGGGTAAACCCACGAACTAACGGGATGGATCAGTCCTAATTTGTCACTCACGCTCGTGATGAAAGTCATCACTATTGGCTCTTCTTCTTTTCCCACATCGTAGACAGCTGACCCAGACGTTAAGATGCTGTGTTTATCCACCACGAATCCAACAGAGAACTTCGACCCATAGCTGAATTTAGAAACGATCAAGCCGATTGAACAATATGGCCAGGTATCTATACGCGAGACAGGAGTGAAGCCATGAGAGAGGGAAAGCTAAGGCAAGAGGGAAGTGTCGAGAGGAACCCTGTGCTACTGAGGAGCGGTAATTACTTCATAGGGAGTTCTAGGAAGGTCTTCGAAAACGATCATGGGAGAAGTAGCAGGGTGGATTTATTCATTTATAATGATTCTCGCAACCGATCCGCCCATCGAACGTAATCTGGCTAAGTCTTGCTCAGAGTCATAAATCAATTATGTCCCTTTTATTAAGCATAGTAATAAAGCAAAGCAATGAAAAGCAGGTTTCCAAGAGGGTACGTCAGACCAGATAGGATACCACAATGCCCACATACCAGCATACCAGCAGAAAGTAGTATACGTTGTAGACTGTCATTCGGCGGCTCGCGTCGTACTCCCGGAACTCCGTCACGTGCAGCACCACCAGAGCTGTAAGCACGAACCACGCCACCACAGCCTGGTACACTCCACTTTGGACGAGGTTGACACCCATGACGCCTGCGAACCCAAAAGGGAAGATCTTCTTGTGGAGGTTGTTGATTCGGGCGATGGTGGGTGTGTCTTTGGATTTCTTTGCGAGCCAGTCGGCGACAAAACTTGTCTAATGGAATTAGGGGTGGGTAGTTACGAGGTAGGCTAGGAAAATGGGGACAACGATAGCTTGGCGTACTGATATCCAGGTGAATCCAAAGATTTAGTTCATGCGAGGACTGAGTTATTATTTTAGTGCTGCATTATCACGCCGTCTGACCTCAGCAGATGCTTAACTCTGCAATAACAAAAAACTGCACTCTTTTCCACTCTTTCCACGCCCTGTCTCGCATTCCAATAACACTTATACTAGGTCTCCTAGTCCATACTCATTTGTAATACCATGACCAACTACATCAGAACCCATCCACACACTCCTCCCATCCCCGCCAAGCCCCTCACTTCAAAGCCCAAAACACCCTTTCCTCATGAACTCAGGAAGTGCATTTCCAAGCCTTACTTCGCTGTAACCACCGCCACCTAAACTCTCAATGCATTCAAATACACTTTAAGATCCAAATTCTTAGATTTAGACTCACCAGAAAGTCGACAGCCATGCTGCTCCTAAAGCTCACAAAAGAACTCGACCCCTTCGATGTGGTCTTGATCTTAGCCTAAAAAAACTCCTCCAAAATGCAAAGACCACCAAGACCAGCACTGCCCAAACTATCGAGTTCAGAAACAAATTAAACCATCGAGACCTGATGAGGAGTAACAGCTGTGGAGGAGTAATCCATTCTCAACCACAAAAATATTACCCTACCAAGGTGTCTCTTCCTTAAGAGACCGCTCTCGTCTAAGCTTTTAACGGTTTGGATCGATTTGAATCAGCAACCACTCCGAACTGTAAAGTCAAGGTTCCTATCAAACCCAAAGAATCAATACAATACCATATTCGGAAGAACAGTCCTTTCGAACAGGAAGACGAATGTAGTACAGCTAATTTTTTTACGAAGGTATGCGATACAGACTACTATCCAGAATAACAGCCAGCACAGCCCTCGAAATTCGTGAAGACGTCGACTATCGCCCTGCCTAGTTCTATTCGTACAGCCAACAAGTACCAGCATCCTTGCAGGTCACAGCTTCAACTCACGGCAGATAGCCTCAAGATGACTCGTACCCTGAGCACAGCTATCCGCCAGAAAAATATCCAACCACAATGCAAAGATGAAAAGAGGCATCGTAAGAATAGTCTTGGCAAGTACAGCAATCCAAAACACAAAAACAAGAAGTATAAATCTACCAAGGCAGGCAAGCACAATAGCTTCAACCATGCCATTCTAGAGACCTCAAGAACTCTCAGCAGACATCCAACCCGAAATCTGATTTCCACAAGCATAGATGCAAAAGCGCCCCCCCGCAAAAAGCTTATTTAGAAGGTATAGTCTTATGAAGACCCTCAGGCTCACATTCTCCCTCGTTGCAGACTTTCTTTACGCAGATCTGACGAAAACAACCCTTCGATGCAGGAAGAATAAGTGTGGACATGTGAATAGGAAGAGTTGGGTCTGGTTTTTGAAAGAGCGCGAGTCTTATTGCAAAAGTACCGGGAGAAATGCGACTCATTGGAGAAGAAGAATTCAAAACTGATGGGCACCATAAGGTCGCTGAAAGAGGGGCAGCAGAAGCAGGGAGCCAAGAAATTATGAAGCAAGGGGCCCGTCGGAATTGCGAAAGGTGATGCTTCTGTACATGATGCCAAGTCTTAGCTGTGGTTATGCAGAAGCTGAGTGTGGATTGGATTGTTATATCGTGATGCTATCGTCAACAGATTTATCTTGATCAGCCGAAGGTAGAAGCCCTTCGTATTTTTCTCCATCAGAACTTACCGCTTCGAACCCTACATTAACAACGTAATTTCAAACAATCAAATAAGTACTTACTGCTCCGTCCTCATCTCCTCAGCCTGCTCATAAGCATTCAGTAATTTTTCCTGATCAGCTTCTTTTCTCGCGGAGTTCACAAAATCGAGACGAGCCTGATAGACCAGGGCCTGGTCGGGAGTCAAATTGGCCAGTTTGCTAGCATGAGTGTTCCTAATGGCCTCGAGTTGAGAATCGGCCTGGGTAAGAAGGGCGACTCTTTTGGCAAGGAGGTCCGGCTTGGTTGCGTCAACGAAGCTGGGAGTGAGGTTAGTGAGGCTGTGAGTTGTTGATGTGGGTGAGAGTTACTTTGCGTATTTGTTGAGGGTTTGGATGATGAATCTTCTGATCATGGCGTGCAGGTGATTCCGAACTCGTAGGTGTTGCTTATATTATTGTATCGTAATAACTCTTGCACGGATTCTCGATATGTACACACAATAATTTGGGCGTGACTTCCGTACAATTTGCATCCAAGTCGCACCTCCTCATGACACAGAGGCAACGGGTTGATGCGTAATTGGGTAAGCCTTATAAACATATAGGAAATATAAGTTGTTAAGGTAATCCAATAGCCTCCCATCGCCCAGCCATGTTGATGCCTTACCTCACCCTGGGGTTGGGGTTGGGGTTGGGGTTGGGGTTGGGGTTGGGGTTGGGGTTGGGGTTGGGGTTGGGGTTGGGGTTGGGGTTGGGGTTGGGGTTGGGGTTGGGGTTGGGGTTGGGGTTGGGGTTGGGGGGGTTGGGGTTGGGGTTGGGGTTGGGGTTGGGGTTGGGGTTGGGGTTGGGGTTGGGGTTGGGGTTGGGGTTGGGGTTGGGGTTGGGGTTGG
>JAKZAN010000137.1:0-69306 GCA_023053545.1 Lepidurus packardi
TTGTTTCTCAGTTGGGGCGAGAAACCTCAATAATTGATTTGAGTTGGTTTAATTTCACTTGGAGTTTAATAATAATTTTATTCTTTTCTAGGGCCCGCCTGGTTTACCTGGTCTACCTGCAGTACCTTCAAGTCCTCCTCGTCCCAGTAAGGAAAAATAATTTTTAGATTTTGAAATTCAGTTAAGAAGGTTTGGTGGAAAACTTTTAAATCTAATGAGTGATGCGTTTTATTCATGCTGCTTTAAGTGGGTAAAGGGAAGGCAATTTCAGAGCTGAGAAATTTGTTAGTCTCGGGAGAAGTTAATGGTAGTTTTGAATTGCATGCGTCGATTTTTATTAGAAATGGATCAAATTAGATTTGAAAGTAAAATTTTGTCATCTTGTCGTAAAGGTATCCCCGTTTCATCGACTACTTCAGGGGCATCAGAAGTGCGAGTTGTACCTGGAGCTGTAATTTTCGACAACTTGGATGCTTTATTAAAGGTAATTTTAAAAATTCAATTTTAATTTTAATTTCAATTTTAATTCTTTTTTTAAAAATAAATTATCTATTATTTTAAGGTATCGGATACGAGTCTACTAGGTACTGTTGCCTTCCTAGTGGAAGAAGAATCTCTGGTTGTCCGTGTTAAGAATGGCTGGCAATATGTAGCTGTAAGTATTTCTAAAATCTTAAAAATTCATAGAAAAGTAAAAATTCTTCTTGTTTTATTTATATTCATTTTTGTCTCTTTTTTCCCTCAAGATGGGAAGTTTTGTACCCTTGCCCACCGTTCCTCCAATCACGACAACCTCTACCACCGAACACCCACCCATGTCTACGAATCTTCGCATCTAATTAATCAAGTGGAAGGACCTAGTGTAAGTATTGCGATTTTTTCGGTCTGTTATTTAGATTTTTTAATGGTTTTTACTAACACGCTATCCTTCATTCATCGCAAAAGGAAGAGGAACAGGCTGATGAGCCTCTTGCGGAGGTACTCTTAAACGTTAGGAAAATTCTTAGTTCTGTAACATGATGCTACGTTGTACATTTTTTTTTTAGTTTATCTCAACAGAATTATCTGTTATTAATGAAATTACTTTTTCTATAGTTAAGAGCCATTGCATTGAACGAAGCAGTGTCTGGAGATGGAAAAGGAATACGCGGCTTGGATTACTCTTGTTATAAGCAAGCTCGACATGCCGGATTAAGAGGCACCTTCCGAGCTATGATTTCTTCGCGACTACAAAACATGAATTCCGTGGTACGAACGTCGGATCGTCATTTGCCTGTAGTCAACGCTAAAGTAAGAACATCTTACAATTCCTTAAACACTAATTTCCTAATTACTACTATTTTTTAACTTTTTGTGATAGGGAGAGCTGCTTTTCTCGTCATGGAACGCAATCTTTGATAGATCAGAAGGCAAGTTCCTCTACGCTCCTCGCTTGTACAGTTTTGATGGCAAAGAGGTCATGACAGATAATAGTTGGTAAGAATGAAAGAAATCCCTATACTCCTAACAAAATTTAGGAAGTTATTTAAAAATAAATCATTGTATTAGGCCCCAGAAACATTTGTGGCACGGAACAGATGTACAAGGCGAGCTTTCTTCGGATGCCTACTGCGATTCGTGGTCTTCGAACGACTCTTCCTTGGTTGGTTTGGCATCGAATCTCAAGCACGGGAAGGTGTTAGCCCAGGGAGAAACTGGCCTGTCATAATCGATTCGTTGTTTTATGCATTGACGTGACTAGCCAACCCATTCGACGCAAACGGCAGACCCCAGTCGAGAGTCTTGCTACGAAAGTCTTATTTACGGAAGAAGAATACCAAGGCTTCTTACGTACCGTTGGCGAGTGAATATCCTGAGAGAATAAGGTCTTCTTTTTCGGACCAGTTGTATAAAGCAAGCAAATTTTACTTGATGCCAAGGATTGCAAGAGTTTTTCCTTCAATTAGGCTAAGTCAGTTCTCGTCTTGTGTGTTTTTGTCCGTCATGTGTGTCAGTGTGTGGGCATGGGTGTTTCCTTTACGCTCTAAGGAAAAGTGAGAGTGTGGAAGAAAAATTGGATTTGAGGAATTTGGAGACTTTGAAAAGTGCGTAAGGGAAAGAACAGAATTCGGTTGGGACTTGTATCTTTTTTTCTTTGCATTTTGTTGTGTTGTGCTTCCCTATGCAAGAAAAAGAAAACTTGGGTGCTTAATAAGAAACGAAAAAAAAAAGGAAAATGGAATTTAAAGTGGCCAAACAAATTCCCAAAGCTTTCTGCCTCCAATTGTTGCTAATTTTTTTCTTTACTCATCTCTTGGGTCAAAGTGGTTATGTTAGTGACATCCCTGGTAGATTTAAATGTCTAATATTTCTTCATAACTTCTTTTTCGTTTTTAATTACGCATCGCATCACGTCCCGTTATTCCCTTTTTATTTCTACCCGAAGTAACCAAGCGCCCAGTGTTCTTTCGGAAGTTGTTTTTGGGTAAAATAAAAGTCTTACGCAAAAAGAAAATAGACATTATTCACCTTATTATGCACGGCCCTTAAATCTGTAATTGAGCAGAGATTTGTTTGAAGCCTGATTTGCGTAAAACCTATGATAAATGCCGTAGCTGTTTGAGTTTGGCGCCCTCCACATCGTTAATAGTGGCTTCAAAACATAATTACTGGACGTGACTGGCAGTTAAGTTTACGCTCCATAGCGACCATAGATTATCATTGAAACATTGGTATTGTATTATGTGAGAGCTTTTAATAGAAAATAATGTAAAGCAACTACATATTCTTGTAATTATTTTAAATGATTTTGACTCAACAAGTAAAAAAAATTCGAAAAGGATTTTTTGGTACAGTACGTTTTGAAATACATACAAAGAAAAGCAAAATATTACGCAAATGTCCTAGAGAATATAAGCGACGTAAGTCATACAATATACTTCAAGTCACTAATACAGGTCATAGTTTTATAAATGGAACAAAATACGGATCACTACCGAAAGAGTACACTTCACAGGCGATATTTAGTATTTATAGGAGTTGAACGCCTCACAAACGTAAGCGTATGACCGAGTGGATAAGATACAAGCCTTGTCATCGGAAGGTCGTAGGTTCGAAACCTAGTCGAGGCAATTTATTTCGTAAAAAAAACGAAATATAAAATGGCTCTCTTTCTCTGTACCTCATGCCTTCCTGAAGGTTCTATACCTAAATTCGAAATTGTGAAGCTTCGGCATCACGAGCTCGAATATCGGGGATAGGAAACCGAGAAGGGGAGTGGGGAACAGGGAAAGGGGCGAGGATCTCAATTTTTCACGATTTTTGAAGGGGACCCCCCTTGATACAGCATTATTCCTTATGGAGAAAAGCACTGAAAACGCTGTCCGAGCTCGAAAAGGAGCCACGCCCCCTTTTTGGTCCGGTCCACCAATATGGTTCGTTTAGTTCGGAGGCCACGCCCCTTTTTGGCGCTTTTTTCGGAAAAATTACCAAAAATATACAAAATTTTCGCCTTTATTTAAAAAATTGAGAATCACACAACAAAAGTGTATATTTAAAAAAACAACAAAAAAAATAGATTTTGTGGGTAGCGTTTTCGTATAACAAATAAGAATTTCCGAGGGTCATTGAAGGTTATTTAGAGGTCGTTTGAAGGTTATCTGGAGCCAGGAAAGACTGTTGATGTCATTAAAGGTTATTCAGAGGTCATTTGAAGGTTACCTGGATCCAGCAAAGACTGCCGAGGTCATTGAAGGTTATTTAGAGTTCATTTGAAGGTTAACGTGCAGGCTTCCTTATGGAAAAGCCCAGAATACGCTTTTCCAGATCAAAAAGAGACCACGCCCCCTTTTGGCCAATCCACCGATAGGGTTCGTCCTTTTCGTAGAAGCCACATACCTTTTCGCGGATTTTTCAGAAAAATGCCGCAAGAAATTTCCAAAATTTTCGCTTTTATTTAAAAAATTAAACATAGTGTACTAGAAGAAAAACGTTTTTTGGTAACTAGATTGTGCGGGAAACGTTTTGGTACAACACATAAGCAAATAAGGTTAGGTTAACGATTCTCATCAACTTTCATCGATGAGAATCGTTAAAACTTGTACTTTCTTTCACTCCATTAGCTGAACTGGCGACACACTGGTGTCATTCGCGCTGGCCGGCAGATGACACAACAGTGTCATTTGTGACCACTGGTGATAGATTACACCCATTTGTAGCTGTTCCGGAGAACGTGTTGAGGCGAGGCGAGAAGTGAAAAGGCAACATCTACTGAGCATGCAGCAAACAATGCTGCGATGACACTTCGCCTGTCGTCTTTAAAACACAAAAAGAAAAACCATTTGTGGAGAAAAAAATTGGATAATCCTTGTATTATTTACAATGTCCCCCGCCATAGAAAAGACTGAACCAAAGTCTTTATTTGGCCCTGAATTTCTTGAATAAAGGATGCTTCGATCCCAGCATTAGCGGCAGCTCGTTTGTACTCCATATAAACTGCATCGTCTGCACCAGACATGGAGCCCATATTCCCTGGTCGCCGAGAAAACTACTCCCCAAAATAGTTCAAATTTTTTCAAATTAAATTTAATTAAAATAACTTCAAAATTTACCGGTCCGAATTTGCCAGATTCCCCCGGGATCCTCTCTTCATCCGCATCAATGTCTGAAGCCGACAAAACCTGCTGTAATAGCTGCATTTGCTCTTCCTTAGACGTATAAAACAAATCCTCCTAAAACCCCAAACAAAAATCAAATGAAGAGAAAATCGTGAGTTAGGTTTCCTTAAGTATGGTAAACACTACACTTTACCCTCTTCCAATCCGGCTAATTTCGTAATAACTTTATAACTATAGCCTTGGTTGACTAAAAACCGCTGTCGTTTCCGAGAAAAGCTCATTTCCACCGTATCCTGGGAAACCAGCGTGTAAAAGAAAGCGTTGTACTCCTCAGCAATTGCTCCTGATGAACCCCGAAATAACCGAAAATTCGAGTTAAATAAATCAAGTAATTGTACATTAAACTTACCCTTTTTGGCACGCAAAATACGTCCCAAACGTTGAGCTTCTTGTCTCCTAGAGCCTCCGTGGGATGAAATCTGGATCAAAACATTGGCTTCGGGCAAATCAAATGACGTATCGGCGACTTTGCTCACAAAGATAGTATTCACTTTGGGGTTGAGTTTGAAATTCTGCAAAATTTGCAGCCGTTCGCTCTAAAAATCCAACAGAAAGTAAAATGAATCTCAATTTTCCCCTCAATTATTACTTGCGAAGTAGGGCCCGTAAATATAGGGTTTATTCATCTTGATCGCGTAATGCTTCAGAGCGAAGACATTATCCGAAAAAAACAATAATCTTATCATTGCGGCGCTCATGGTATTTTATGAGAAACTGCGTCGCGCGGGAACTTATTCGGGTTCATAGTGCAAAGCAGCATCCTCTTGGCAGATCTGCATGCCAGATACTCCCTGAAGAACTCGGGGCTCATGGGACACCACACTTCAGCACACTGAACTCGAGCAATATAGCCTTTCTTCTGTAATTCCAACCAATTTGCTTCGTAGAGCTTCGGCCCAATCAGAAAGTTCAAATCCGCAATTTTGTCGTCTTCTCGGACTAACGTGGCTGTCAAACCCAATTTACAGTGAGCTTGGACGATTGTCAAAACACGCCGAAACATTTTGGCGGGAATAGTGTGTACCTCTGTATATATATAAAAAAAAAAGTATTAGAATAGCAAAAGGAAACGAAATCAAAATCAGTATTTACCATCCATAACTAGAATGCCCCACTCCTGCTCCTGAATCCATTTCATGGTCTGCTCTGCTTCCCAGGATCGTTTCTGTTGATGGGTAATCATAGAATACGTAGTAATGAGAATCGAACTGCCCATAGGTTTGTCCTTAGCATCAGAAGTAAAGCGACAAATCATGCTGTCATCCGCGGTGGACCACATTTTGAACTGGGCTTTCCACTGCTCTACAGAAACTCCCGAATTGCATAAAAGCAAGGCTCGTTTACGGACCGTGCAACAAGCGGTCACACCCACCAAACTTTTCCCAGCGCCTAATTAAGCAAAAAAAAAAAAAAAAAATCGTTTTATTGCTCATCTTAAATTAAATAAGAAACAAAATTCTTACCACAAGGCAAAACAATGACTCCTGACCGAGCTCGACCATTGCCAAACATTTTCCTCAAGCTTTTCTCCTGATAGGGTCTCAACACAGCTGCAGGTTTTAAATCAACGCTGTAAAAAAAAAAAGTAAATAAATTTGTTCCCCCAAGAATTGAGTGTTCTTAATTAATACTTAATATCTGGGTTACGGGTATCGTTCCTAAAGTCATACTCGGCTAATAAGGGGTACTCAAGCTCAATACAGCGTTTCTGCAAGGTTTCAATCCGCTCCTACAACGTAAAAATAACAACAAATCAATGGACTACGAGTATCATTAAAGAATTATTTTAAAAAAATTAAAATTTGAATTTTATAATCACGGATTAGAAAACTCAAAGTGCGTTACACTAATTCAGTTATTTACTTGATTAACTTCGAAAGACACGGTTTGCGAAGTAGGATCTTCTTCGTCTTCGTCATCCTTGTCAATTTTGTCATAATAATTGGAGATATCTTCAGGAACAGCTTCTTTGTTATCTTTCACGTCCGTGTTTCCGGTGACATCCGTATCCGCTTCCACCACAGCTTTGCCACTGAACTATTTGGCAAACGGTTAAAGAAAGTTTTTAAAAAATAACAATAAAAAAAAGTACTTGTGGAAACCCAATTTTGGTCTGAGTACTGGTAATGAGTCCATCAGTTGAACTCTCCACACTGTGACGTAAACGACACTCTTGAATGACTGGATCTTTGAGCAGCTTTTGAATGGACGTCTGGGAATTGGGACTCGACGAAATAGCGATTGTGTTTCAAAACCAGCTTCACTTTGCCATACGACAATGTACAGAGACGAATGAACTCAACGATTCCATCCGGAACTGAAGTTTTACTTAACCGCTTCAAATATTCCACAATATCGTGGGTCTGGAGGCCGACACTCACGGCAGCATACAAGGAATATGCAGTTAATTTATACTGAAATGAAAGCTAACTTTACAACGTTCATTTTAGTGAAAAGGTACGGTTTTTTACCTCGTGAATGTGTTCTGGGCGACAAACGGGCTCTGAAATGGCGATTAGGAAGTCATGAGCGTGCTTATACACAGGAGAAAAAGACTCCAAGAATATGTGACCATTAGGAGCCTAAAAAAGGAACAGAAAACGAATTATTGAAGGAATCTAGAAATTAATATTATTTAATTAATTAATGTTATGGATTGGTAAATACAATCCATAAGGGTCGGGACTGATGATCTGGCTTGAGGTGCATCTGGGGACGGTAATCCTTGGCTCCAAATTCATCTTCAAGGGACTTTTCAGTTTCACCCTCAATATTATGTTTGGCTGCATCAGGGACTCCTTCGGCTTCATTCACATCCGCTAAACTGTCGTCGTCTAAATACGATTCTTCTTCCGGTTCTTTTTTCTTCCTACCACGTTTCCCTATCAGGTACAAAACAAAAAATTTATTCTCAATTACGTCCCGCAATAATAACTAGCATCGCTTCTAGTGGGCTACCCAGCAAAAAAAGGGAAAAAAACATAGATAACTAAAGTACTTTCAAGCATGGCAATGCAGGTACAAATAAAATACCAAAACAAATCTGGGTTTACAATATTCAAAAATATCTATAATTTACCCTTCTCGTGTTTCTTCTTATAGTAGTCTTTTCCTCCCGCCATATTTATAAACGAATTATTACGCAGGAAATCTCAAAATAACAAACACGCTTTTCTTCTCATGAACTTCGTAACAAAACAACCTGCAGAACTGTCAACCGTAACCTGGATGAACAGCGAATGGCGACAACGGAACCCCAAATCTCAACAACGAATTTTTGCTTTTCAATCAGAAAACAAGAATCGAACAACCTGATCAAGGATCCCTAAACACATACGCCTGACTCATGGCAGTCTTAAATCATGCTCATAAACATAAATATTTATGGCTGATTCAACGCAATTGCCTAATCTAATCGCTGGTTTACATAACCTGCCTAAAGCCAACCTTTACATTATCATGCTGGCCCACGGTTGCAGACATGCTGGAGCATATTTTTTTCCGTAAACCGCCCTCGAAACACCAAGAACTATTGCATTGGTGTTTGCAACAGGGTCACCGTTAGAAAAATATCAAAACAAGAACCTAGCGTACTTGTTTACTCATGAACCTAGTCCTAGTTCTGGACGATATCGAATTTGTCTACCTTAACGTACAACAGAGGGGAAACCTACACCCCAGCTTATCTGGAGGTTCTATATTTTCGCCGCCCTTATCTTTCGGTTGGTGAAAGCCAGGAAAAAAGGGCTGGGGGACGTATAACCTGCCTTTCGAGAGCATCACAAGTTTCTTTCAGTTTGTGCACCTGAAAGTCTCTGTGTCCCTGAGCTTTGTTTTTCTCCGCTCTACTTCGTCCCCCTAGTCGCCTCAGTAACGTAATCCTTTGGAGTGTTCAAGAACCAAGGAGGCGTAAACGGGCATTCCATTAAACCATATATCCCCTAACCTTGTCCGTTTTACCTCCAGTTTTTAATCAGCCAGTGTACTGAAGATGCCCCGACTCGCTGCTCTGTTTAATAAAATCGGTAAATGTAAGACAAAACAAAAGATTGCTTTGCTTTACTTCCATTTATTTCTTGGATAAAATTTCGACTAACTTTTGAATAGTACCGTCTACGGATTACTCGTGTTCGAATGACTCTGGGACCTTCACTTTGTCTATTATTACGGCCTTGCCAGTTGAAAACGGAACAAAATTAAAAGATTTGGTAATTACAAAATATATTTTCGTTGTTTGTTGTTACGGTCGTTCGAGGACTTTGGGATTTTCTGTTAATCGATTGCAACAGGTCTAAGCTCTCATAAATTCGTCTTATCATATAAACAAGATTAGAATACTTACTAATTTAGACCCATCAAGGACGATAACCCGACTAGACAAACGAGCGAAGTTCAAATTCTTTATTTATAGTAATTGTTTTTGTTGCATTGCAGTGCTTCAAAATGGAAGTTCGCATGACACTGGCAAATGTAAGTTCGGAAGCCAAATCCTGGCACGTATACCAACGTTCAAGGGACATCAGACACTTTTTGGAAACTCTCAAAGATAAGGTATCATAAGTTGTAACATTAACTTTAAAGAAAGTTTAACTTAAAGATGGCGACCGGAAGCTAACGTTTGTTTGGTTGTTAGACGCCAAACCTGGGACTTCAAAGTTCCCGATGCCAAAGTCTTTTGCAGTCTTAATTTCGATCGTACATCCGTCAAAGCTCGTAAGAAAACCTACATGGATATTTTACCCAAATTAATCAACAATAATGAAGTTACGGGATCGTAAGTTCATAGCGAGTTATGCTTTTGCACGCCATCTAGGAGTTTAAACTAGCTTAAATCTTCGAACAGGAAGGAATTCCAGGATTTCTTCTCCGTGAATTCGAATTTCTTTGACTCGATTCCAGAGAAGGAAAAAGTGTCACCTTCACCCTCTTCGGATAGCTTATTCAACGAAGAGCCCCCCTCTTTCTCCCATTAACTTGGGTCCGTCAGAGAGAAAGTAATTTGTGAAAAATTATTCCTACAATACTACGTCTTCGTTCAATACATATCTAAGACTTTCTTATAAATTTGTACAGGACAATGAAGCCCAAAGACTTCGAATTCTTGCGTGTGGTGGGCAAAGGGAGTTTCGGGAAGGTATATTTGGCTCGCCACACAACGGAGGACCAAATTTACGCCGTTAAAGTTCTCGAAAAGATAGTAATCATCAACGGAATGAAGCCAAGCACATTATGGCCGAACGGAATGTTTTACTCAAGAACTTAAATCATCCTTTCCTCGTGGGTCTACACTACTCCTTTCAAACTAAAGACAAACTTTACTTCGTTCTGGATTACGTCAACGGGGGAGAGGTACATTTAATCTAATTAAGATCGTGCGAATGCCAAAACCTATACTTAAAATATTTTTTTTTCTAGTTATTCTTCCATTTGCAACGGGAACGCACGTTTGAGGAATCAAGGGCCAAACTCTACGCTGCAGAAATAACGTCCGCCTTGGGATATTTGCACTCGGTAGATGTGGTTTATCGTGATTTGAAGCCCGAGAATATTTTATTGGACAAATTTGGCCATGTGATTTTAACCGATTTTGGATTGTGCAAAGACGGATTAACGGACGATCAAACCACGGCTACGTTTTGTGGCACCCAGAGTATCTAGCCCCCCGAAATTCTTCGTAAACAGGTACTAAAAAGATTATTACTAAAAAAAAAGATTCTTTTACTTTATGTTCTTGGATTTATTTGAAAACAGCCATACGATCGAGCTGTGGATTGGTGGTGCTTGGGAGCAGTTTTGTATGAAATGCTCTATGGTTTACCACCATTTTATTCCCGGGACACTAACACGTTGTACGACAACATCCTGAATCAGCCTTTGCGCCTGCGCCCCTCCGTATCGGAAAACGGTCGTGACTTACTTTCCCAAGTGACATTATAAATATATAATTTAAAAATGTATTACTAAACTTAACTATTTCCTTTGAAAAAAACAGTTACTTGATAAGCAGCCAATACTTCGCTTAGGATCCGGTCCAAGGGACTGGGAGGAAATCAAGAACCATTCTTTCTTTGCTAACTTGAACTGGGATGATTTAGTTCAACGCAGAATCCCTGCTCCCTTTAAACCCGAAACGGTAAGATATTCTGAGTTAAAGTGTATGATTGAATCCAATGTACGGTACTCATATAGCGCGACGAATTTGACTTGAGGAATATCGACCCGGAATTTACTCGCGAACGCGTGTCTTCGTCAGTCGGACGTTCTGCACCCATGGATATATTGCCTTCTTATCGGGATAATGTTTTTGCTGGCTTTTCCTACATTCCTTCACCTGTCCTAGCGACTTAAAGGTTCAATCCGCTCAGTTTTTTGTCTTTCTTGTTCCCTATTTGTAAATAAGCCTGTTGAATACATTCAGAGCATTGAAAAACCTCCTAGTTTTAATTTCACGTTTAAAATAATTCTTTTCGGTTTCCAACCACTTATTTTACTGTAAATTCAGACTTTGGCTACGGTAGTATCAAAAAACAAGTCAAATACAGATGAAATAACTTGTGTACTCCTTCTTTCATAATTCAGAAACCAAACAAGTACAAACGGATATTAATTTTTTATATAACACGATTCTACCTTAGACCAACATTTTCACCAAGAATTTAATTCTGGAGCGCAGCAGGATTCAACTGGGACTCTCCTTTTTTAGCAATACCAGCCAACAACTTCTTAATTTCGGCAATAGCTTTTTCCCGGGTTTAACCCCTTCATTAGAAATGAAGCAAGATTAACAAAACGCGTGCAATGTGTTTAAAAACTTAATAATCATACTTTAGGGCACGTTTTGGTGCAGTTCATAATCGTATGGCACCGATACACCCGAAAAAGGGTCTCGCAAGCTGTCTAAACGTTGCGTGGTATTTTCATCACGCGAGTCAATGATCCAACGATATGCCTAACGCGTTTAAGTAGAAACTAAGCTTGTCGGAAAAGAGAAGTATAATGTTACCTGCATCAGTACAGCAGGGGCCCAAGTACTTGTCTCCGTTTCCACCAATAGGAAGGACAGGACGTAGAGCAGCAAGCACAAAGAATGCATTCATATAAACCGTCTAATTTAGCCCGATCATCTGTGCTTTGCAAAAGCTGCTGTTGGCCCAACTTCGACTCGTCTTTTCGTTGAAGCCACGGTTGGATTGAACGATACTGCGTGTAAAAATTGGTCATGTCCGGTACCAGATCCTTGATGACGTACATATGGGGTAAGGGATGGATCTTGGCTGGTTTGGATAGATTCGTGTCGATTTTACTGCAAATAACGTTTGAAATATTTCGTTACCAAAACCCATCAAAACTCGTCAAATTTACGAAAAAATAATCTTACCTAATGCAGGCTAACGTGTTAACTCCTCCAATATTCATGCACACGAACCGCAAATTCCTTCCCTGCAAGATCGACGGAAGGTTAAAGTTGGATCCACTTCATTTTGATCTTAATCAAGGCATCCAAAACCATGGGACCGCATCTAAACATCAACAATGACAATAAAAACATTTAGAGTGATGGTTTTTAAACATGTAATTTTTTTGGGTACGTGTTCAAGTCGACGTCATAAGTCTGCAATTTGGGTTTATCACCAGGTTGGTCAGGGTTCCAACGATAGACAGCAAATTTCTTTACGCGGGGTTGAGTTTCAGCTTTGGCTTCAGCTGCAGGAATCCCCACAAAGCGTTTACTCTAAGCACGTGCAAGAAGGGAAATTACATAAAAATAACGTCGTTGGTTGCATAACAAGTAAACTGAAATGCCATAATGGCGCTTTATTTCTTTGGTTTACCACTATCATCTGATTGCAAACGGACACCCCATTTTGCAGGAGTAATCAGTTCCCTAGTGATGCCACTTAATGCCATTTTTTAGCATACGCTCTTACGCAAAAGAAATCACAATCTTGGTTGTTTTCCTTCGCTCTCAAAACAGCCCTAAACAGGATAAGAGAAGTACGTCTAGAAGGCGACACATGTAAAGACCTCACCAATATGACCAAAGCGCCAGAGCGGTTAATGCAAGTACCAAACTAACAAGAAAAGCATGATAGAACAGCATCAAACCGGGACTCAAGGCGCTACTCCGGCTTGGCTTACCCCACGTTATCGGCTTGGCGTTGGAAACACAAGCAGGTAACGAGACGAATCCCGGCTAGTGGCGCTGGACTTCCTGTTTGTATTTACAAATATAAAAATTAAAAACGTGTTCAGGCGGGGAGACGAAAAGATAAATAAGTAAGATACGGCAACAAGCACAAATTATTGCTTCAGCAGCATACTCCACGAGATAAGTAATTGATTTCAAGCCTTTAAATGCAACGCTATCTCATGTTCTTCTCTTATATTGGCACTCGGCTACGGTATATTATTTTTCAAATAAACAAACCTGTCTCTTAATGCAGTATTTTACTTACAAATGTTAGAGGGATTCAAAAACAGAATAACGTACTGGATAATCCTGCAATTCCTTACTACAATTCTATCCAAAATCTCCTCGAAGGAGGTCTTAAAAAACTAAGACCCCATCAATGAACCTATCATATTTTCTTCCAGTAGGTAAAAATCATTCAAATACTTAAAGCACTATACAAATTATTAATTACATAATACAACATACTTTGTAGAACTGACGTCGGAGTCCATGCGTTATGCAATTCAGCTCACGTAGACCTTCAACACGCTAATCCCAACATAATCTACAACCCTGAGCATATAACCGTCTCGTTAAACCGCCATTTCAATAAAATCGCCGCCAGTTTATTGTAAGAATGACAATAAAACTAAAGAAATCTAAAACTGTAACCCAAATCCATTTTTAAAGAATTCGGAAGACATTTGCAGTTTCCCAAGACTTTCACGCAAGATATAACGCTACAGGACGTACCTATCTGTACCGCCTTGCTATCTGTAACCCGTTAAACCCTGTACAAGACGTTAAACCCACCGAAAACCATCTTATTCAACAACTACCCATTACAGAATGGAAACGCTGTCATCTAGTCTCGTAAATCTGCGACATTTGATTTAACGCAATTTACAATAAATAGCTTGATCTCATCTAGGGGTCCATTTGACTTAACTCAAGCTCAGAAAGCGTGTCAATTACTGCAAGGCACACATGACTTTGCCTCTTTCACTGGAAAGCTCAAGCGAACCAAAGCTTTTAACCCTGATCTTATAACTCATCGCACCCTTATCGAACTTTCTATCAATCCGTCACATCCTATTTCATCTTGGGATCCTGCCTACAGCAATGTAACCTTTTACGACGTCACCGTCCATGCGCGAGCATTTCTCTACCGCCAAGTGCGCAGAATCGTCGCCGTTCTAATCGCGGTGGCGCAAGGAAACTTGAGCTTGAGCGACGTTGAATATTTACTCGAAAAGCCTAGTCCCGATAGTTGGAACCCCCCGTGCGGCTGTAGTTCCCCCACACGGCTTATACTTAGCGCGAGTTCATTACGATCCGATTCATTTTCAACATGAGTTCCTTTCAAGAGTTACTCCAGAAAAAGCAGCATTGTCTGAAGGCGGTGGAGACGCGAGTTTACCACTCTGATGGCCGGATTACCGTGGAACGCGGCGATCAATCGGTGGAATTGAGCCAAGATGAAATTGGGTATATTGTGGACCAAACTCCTGACTTACAATGGCTCAGATTACTCCTCAAGTATTTTTAGCTTCTCAGGATGTGGCTGCTTCGCTGGGACATTCTGGAAAGTTGCCACATTACTCACATTCTAAATTTGGCGCCACACGCAGCCCCCAATTGTTTTCCGGGCACTTTCAAATACATGAATGTGGGCATGTTTGATATCCCCGAATTTGACTTGATTGACTGCTTTGAAAAGGATTGTTTGCCTATTATGGAGGAAATTTCCCAAGGAAATCCTACAAATGCAGTTTTGGTACATTGTAGTGCGGGGATTTCGCGATCGGCGGCAAATAGTGATCGCGTATTTGATGAAAAGCCATGGGATTTCTTTTGAAGAAGCCTTCCAAAGAGTAAAGGCACAACGTCCCAAAGCCAATCCTAATGCTGGGTTTGTCAAACAGCTTAAAAAGTACGAAAAACGGTGTATTGGCTCATGATAGTGTTCTGATGACTGCGAGAATTGAACTGCCCAAATCTTCATCCTAAAGAAAAAGTTGTGTCAAAAAAAGGTCGGCTTAATTGCATACAAGGACTTACTTGTAGTGCCCAAGAGACGATAACTGACTTTTCGTCGTCTTCACTTCCCTCAACTTTAATCAAAAACCGACTCGACTGACAAAGTTCCATCGTTTTGATGAACTGCAGGCCAATCTTTCAATTCCCTACGAAAAAAATACAATGCAGATTGTGAAATCAAAACTTGCTTCAAAATCTTTCATAATAGAAATTCACTTGTTTAGCACATGTAGAAGCTTATCCAAAATGGCGGCTGAGGGTGCGGGGTCTTCTATAACCACTGAAGAGGTAAATCTGATTTGATGCTGGACCAATCCCAGCTCCTGGAATGCTTGTTCAGGGTCCAATAATTGAATTACCTAAAACGAAACAAAAATACTGAAACGTTTCTCTAAATTGTCCATAAATGTTCTTTTTGTTTCTATCCCCCCCCTCCCTGTTTACTTGTATGTACATCTTTCTACAGACAATAGGCGAAAGCCTACATCGTTTTTTAAAAAATATATATCGTTCTACAGCTTGTAGGTAATCACCCAACGAAAGGCTTACTTTATCTTTCACCACCAAAACCCCGTGCATTAAACAAGGTCGTTTAGGGTCAGGAGGCAGTCGGTTGTACACCGCTTTTTCCCTCTTGAGCAGATCTAGCGACACGTCGCAGGGTAGGGGCGGGGCCACGGTAATGGTGCAAGTTTCGCCATTGGCAGGCATGTAGCATTCTGTTTCAAACTCTTGTTTGATTTTCTGCTTCAAAAACGCCATTTTAGCCCCTTCACCATGGACCAATAGAACGTTCTCTGGTTCGCAGTACTGGATTAGTTGCATAATGCCCTTCGCGTCGGCGTGGGCAGAAAAGGACATGTATTGCACGGATAGTTTAACGTCGATCATTTGCCGGTTTTCGATTTCCACTTTTTTCGCCCCAGCGAGTACCTGAGCTCCTACTGTGCCCGCTACACAGTAACCTGGCATGATGAGCTAGGAAAAGAACCCATAAATTGACATGTAAAAAATTTTTTTTTTTAAATGAAAGCATTTAACTAAAGTAAAAGTACCATATTGTTTTCATTAGGAGCCCATTTCTTGAAAATCTGGAGAGACAAACCAGCATGTAACATGCCCGGTGTGGCGAAAACTACCATTGGGCCTGGATTATCGATGTAATTGCGATCAAAAGGCTTAATATGCTTGAATTCGAACATATTGCGCTGTACGAACGTTTTCCGGATCTTCTGGTTCGTCCATGTAATGAACATCTTGTAGTAATTGTTGGCCTAATACAGGGAATATTGACATTAAAATCCCTCTTGAGCTTTTCAATGAAAAGTTGTGACTTTTTCGGTTAAACCAGCGGCAAAGTAAATAGGAGCTTTGAGGTTCATCCGTTCCCAGTAAGTTTCTAGTAAGATGCACAATTCCTGCGCCCGGCCTAAAGCAAAGACTGGGATAAGCACTTTTCCACCCCGATCCACACAATCGTGGACTTTTTTTGAGGAAATCGCGTTCTCGACAACGCTTGGAATCGCGGATGGTGGTTGCGTAAGTGGACTCGCTTATAAGCAGCGTGGGTTTGCACTTGTCGATCCAAGCAGCGCCCTAGATGACGATCCGGCGTCCATGTTATAGTCCCCTGTGTATACCACTGATAAGGGTCCAACTTTTATGTGGAACATGGCGGCACCAACACATGACCGGCGTAATACGCTTTGATTTCCAACTCGCTATCCACTTGGACGGTTTGGTGGAGATTCACCGCGATCACTTTCTTCATGCAGTCTTTGATGTTCAACGAAGTAAAAAAGTTGGTTTCTCCTTTTCTTTCCACTGCGACTTTCCTCATATCTTCCTGTAAAAAAACTAAAACATTACTCATGTCTTTGTCCATCACAAGAATCTTTTTTACGGATTATGTGCTAAACTTAAAAATATGAAAAAATGGATTAATAACTGGAATAGGTAAATAACAATCATTACGAGCAGAATGGGAGCGATGGCTTTGGTAGGATGAGTCATATAAATAGGACCGCTATAGCCGACCAATTCTGTCATAAAAGGTAAAGCACCACAGTGGTCCAAGTGGAAGTGGGAAATAATGACACAGTCCAAGTGCTCACTCAAATTTCCTTCTGCAATGTACGAGAAATCGGGGAACCTTCTCTAGAACGAGAAAAGACTTTAAATGTCTAGATTCAAAAAAAGAGAGATTTACTTCGTCATTGTAGCCCATATGCATCCCACAATCTAACATAATATTCTTCCCACCCATGGACACCAGAATACAACTGCGTCCCACATCTTGTCCAGCGCCTAGAGAAATTTGAAAGCAAATCGAACGTTTTACAATGCCATTTCTTTTTCTGATCAAAAAGCCTATTCATTCTCATTGATTAACAAAAATATTTACCTAAAGGTGTGACTTTTATCTCTGACATGGTAAAACAATGTATTCACTATCACTCAGTTTAGTTTTTTTAATTTTTGTAAAAATCACGCGACGAAACCGAATAACTCGCTTCGTTTGTTGTGGTAATTCGGGTAGTTCTCCTGGTCGGCAACAGGCGAATGGCGCAAACCGGGAGCCACCTACCAGGGAAACCACCTACCTATACTTCTTGGAGACTTAACATAGATGTTTTATAGAATAATTTAAGAAATCAGAAAAAACTACAGCCGGTAATTAGCTGTGACAACAGCTTAATATATCGTCCAGACTTTAGCCTTGCCAGTGGGAGGGTGGGTTGCTGAGCTTGGCTCGGGTTTTTCCCATAAGGGCTGTGTTATTTTGGGGTGGGTTTGGTGGGTGGGAGATAAGGACATATTGCCATCGGCCAGGTCGTTCGTGCTCCTTTCATGAGATTCTCAGAAGTGGGCAAATTGGATCACAAAACGGGTTAGAACGTACCAGCACGTGATAGTTTTTGGGCTTGTGACGTCACGTCTGTAGGATCAATAGGACAGGGTAGCAGATCAACGTTGGTAAACGTTTGTTATTAGCTGTGACAAAAGCTTACTATATCGTGCAGAGTTTTGAATTTTGAGGACTCATAGGTAAAAATAAGATCAATTGCTAAAATTGTATTCTGTTTTTATTGGTAGCTTTCTATGCTGATATTTCTTATGTCAGCACTTACGTTAGTTTTGTGAACTGATTTCTTCCCCACCCAATTAAACGGTCAACACTTTTTTTACCAATTTTAGTACATTTCAAAATATTGGTATGTTTTAAAACAAATATGATGTTTTCATTTTCAAAGATTTACCTCAGGTACATAATATATATTTCTTGCATTTTAGATAAATAGTTTGGGATTTCCGTATAATACAAAACCATCATGTATTTTTCTCTATTTTAACTCGATATACGCATAACCCAACTGCAATTTAACTGCCTTCCACAACGTGACACCTTTTAAAAACACACCAAAAGCGGCAAACAATAAGACAACTGCATCCAGCTACTAAGCAAGAAAACTTCAAAATGTGCTTTGACACTCGAACTAAGGATACAAATTTCAATTGACCATCCCTAACTGCTGGTACACCTTTGAAATTTTTTCTTTCTAAATTGTACCCTTTTCATTAACAAAAGGAAGAAAATGACCTGACTAATTGACTTGAACCTTTGCCTCCATGATTGGACTTTGACCGAACTTGACTTTACGAAGAACCTACTCTTCCAGGCATCAACTCTACGATAAAACCCGACTATAAAAGACCTCACACGGAATGACAGAAAACAGTCCACTCACAGCTCCCAAACACTAAGTGCAAATCAATATTCATCATACAGTTCCAAAAAAGAAATTGAAAGCAATTTCACCTCACCATTCCGAAACACCCTATTGCAAAAGTAAGTAAATAGTTTCATTTCACAACTTTTTAATCCAATAGTTCTTCACTGCAACTCTTCTCATCATGTCTTATTCTCTTTCCACCAGAAACGGCAACCATGGGAGCAGACGCTTACACCGGGTACGTCCATGACATAACCCCTTTGCGCCAAAACCAGAGTCCATCGAAGTACACCAAAATTCCAGGCCAAAATTTTCGCTTTTTTCTGCAGACGTCGGACAATACATACGAAGAATGTTTGTCGTTTATTGCTGGCTCCTATAGCAGAATTAAACGTTATTCGACCGCCAAGATACCCATCACCATCCAAATCCTACCGAATAGCTCACCTTCAGGTCAGACTCCACAAAAAAGAACTAAATACGATCTTATTAAGATTACCCAATCTTCGCAAATCAGCGAGACAAATCAAACGCTCAAATTTAATTATTCGCCAAGAAAACAGCAACAAGCCACACTTCAAACTTGTATAGAGTTTCCCGACACCCGTTACAAAATCATCGTTCAAATCCAAAACATTAGCGAAGAGAAGACAACGAACAAAGGGCAAACGTTCCGCGAAATAACAATTGGAGACGATACCTGTACTTCCACACTAATTACCTGGAAAAACCAAACAGTTACTATCGAAAAAAACAAAGTTTACGAAATTACCGATGTCATCTATAATCAAGATTATCAAAACTTCGCCTTGACGCAGCAATCGTTCTTTACAAGAACAGAAGCCCAACTGGACATCCAGCAACCCATTTTAGACGACACAACGGAGCCCATCATACTGGAAGCCATAGCCCACTGCAACATTGGTATTTTCCAAACCTGCCTAGCCTGCAAAAAAAAAACAGAACGACAACCGACCATTCCAGATAACGATGACCCTACCATTACGTGCACAAACTGCAAAAAAATTCAACTTAGACAAACGACTCCACTAACTTTCCAAGGCACAGTCGGTTTCTTCAACGATAATAACATTATCGAAGCATCGATGACAGAAACCATACTAAAAGACTTCTGCAAACAAGAAGAAACTCTACAACTGACTCCAGACACTGCGAATGCTGTCATCGTGAAATTACTAACGACAAAAGACTTCGACTTCACGGTAGACCTAGAAAAAAAAGAAATCGTCAACGTCACCAAGAAAAAATAATATTGTTTTGTCAACATTTTTATTCTAAATAACCTAGATTTGTATTTGCATTGCATGTAATAGTGAATTCACTGTATTAGCGAAAAACTTACAAAATATATATCTACCAATAACGCAAATGTCTTCTGATATTATAATCACAGCTAATAACATTAATAAAAATCACAGCTAAAAAGCAAACCATTAAAACATGCCAATAAAAAAAAAAAAAAAAACATGCAATTTCAGTTCGTTATCGTTTCGCATTTGGTTCGCATTTTAATTCGCATTTCTGATAAATTTTGATACAACTTAATATCTATTGATAAATGCTTTGATACATATAACTTGATAACATTTCATATTTTTACTGACCATCTTTTCTCCTATCAGTCAAGTCCGTTTTCTGCTCTATATCAAATAGTTTTAGGACTTACAGAATACCATAATTAATGCCATAATAATGACATGACATCAAACAAAGCCGTTTCTTTAAAAATCAACAGTAAATAAAAATCATAGACTGGCACAGCTAAAAACCTCTACACATTTCAAAATCGACCACAACAGACCACCAACAGACGAACCCAGAACAGCCACCTACCCACGTTCACCACTACTAACATTCCGTTGTCACAGCTTATTCGGCAGTCCAACCTGTCGTCTTGTTTAGCTCCAAGATAGTCTGGTAAGGTAGCACACATTTTCATTGTGAACGCTTTTCAATCTGTTTCTTTCCAGACGGTGTTGTAGGTTCTCAAAATCAGTGCTAAAAAATGGATTGCTCAAAAAGAACTTTCGTTAATCCATTTGGACCGCGTAGACCTTGGATGAGTAGCGTGGGAGCAGCCGCTGCCTCAGGCGAAGGAAATAAAGGACTTAAGGGAATTGTAGCAGGTAACATTTCTGCATATCTCAACAACTGATCCGTAGCACGTTGCTACTCATGTCACACACATTTCTACTAACAACCAAGGCGTTAATCGCCTGATAAACTCAAATCTTGGCAAAGATCCATAGACGTCAAGCTAACCTTTATCCTTTTACGCTACCCCCGATGCCTTGAATCAATATGCTTGGACTGTTTCTAGGTGGAATCACAGGCGGCATCGAAATCTGTATCACGTTCCCTACCGAGTATGTAAAGACTCAATTGCAGCTAGACGAAAAAGCCGGTCAAAGGCGATATAATGGAATTGTTGACTGTGTCAAGAAAACTGTCCGGAGTCATGGAGTGTTGGGACTATATCGGGGATTATCCGTGCTCTTATATGGCTCCATTCCCAAATCTGCCTGCCGTTTTGGTGCATTTGAGCAATTGAAAAAGTACTGCGTAGACGAAAAGGGCAATCTAGATCCCTCCAAACGACTTTTGTGTGGTTTGGGTGCCGGTGTAGCTGAAGCTATCTTCGCTGTCACTCCTATGGAAACTGTGAAAGTCAAATTTATTAACGACCAACGGTCTGCCAATCCCAAATTCAAGGGCTTCTTCCATGGCGTAAGAATGATTATCAAGGAACAAGGTGACTTTTAAACGCTCTGGTGTTCAGAAAGAGACCGTTTTTATTAATGCCGGTGTTTCTACAGGTATCCGCGGGACATATCAAGGAGTAACGGCTACCATTATGAAACAAGGGTCCAACCAAGCCATTCGATTTTACGTTATGGAGACGCTCAAGGACTGGTACCGAGAAGGTGACCCTAAGAAGCCTGTTCCCAAACTGGTGGTCGGTGGCTTTGGTGCTGTAGCTGGAGCTCTTTCTGTTTTTGGCAATACACCTATCGACGTTGTCAAAACACGCATGCAAGGTCTCGAGGCGTCCAAGTACAAGAATACAGCAGACTGTTTTGTCCAAATCTGGAAACACGAAGGGCCTTTTGCGTAAGTTCCAACGCGGAAGCTGATTCTTTTAACAAACCGTAAAGTGTCAACTAAATTGATTTCCTTGTTCTAGGTTTTACAAAGGAACCATTCCTCGCATGAGCAGGGTTTGCCTAGATGTGGCTATTACATTCATGATCTATGACTCGTTCATGGATTTATTTTCCAAAGTCTGGAAGTAGTTATTCCATATCTATATTTCTGGTCGCGACCACAAAGAATGAACGCATTCCAAGTTTACGTTTTAGGAAAAAAGTTAGACCCAAATGTCAGATGGTTGATGTTCCGAAAGCAAAATTTAAAATCTTACATTCCTAGAAGAAAAATCCGCACATATCCCAAACACGAGTTTTTAGCGGACTTAAAAAATTTATAGTTTAAAAGATGTATAGTAGCTGTTTTACGGTAGAAATACACGGGGCCCGAAAAAATGATTCCAGGTACACGGATTGTATTGGGGATGAAAAGTGGGGAGACAAGAAGAGTTAACGGAAAGAATGAACTCTGCTCGGGTTTATTGCCTATTAATGTAAGACTCGCAAGAGACAAAAAAAGGGGAAAATTTTGCTAGGGAAAAGGTACCGGCAATTATATGAAAGAAAACTCGAACCATTTAAAAAAAAGGCATACTAATACCACGTGGAAAAGTGAACTTTTTTATGCCACTTGTTTGTTGTTGCGCAATTGAAAAGGGGGAATGGCAGCATTCAAGTTGCGCGCAATTGAAAATTAAAGATGTAAACATTTAAAAAATCAAGGCTGAATTCGAAAAACAAATAGAACAGTCTCACAATGTCTTTCCCATTAGCGGAATGCAACACGAAGAAGACAACAATTTTGAACACCAGTTCCAATAATTGTTCTCTTCCTTGGTTTGGCCTTTTTTTTCGAATTAATTGAAATCTTTTTACGAACCAATGCTGCACTTCAGCAATTTGCAGCACGTTCCTTCCAATTGTTATCTTTTTTTTGAGAAATGTGTCCACCTCACCAGCGAAAAATTTACATGGCCTGCTCCTGGGACATTCTCGTGGAAAAAAGCACCGTTTCTTCATAAATCAACTCCTTCAACCTCTCCTTTGGCAAATCATCCAACTCCATTTCGAAACGAAACGGTTCCTCTGCCACGGGCTAAACATTTGACCTTATTGTTTTATAACTCGTTTTTTGAAAAGAAGATTAGCAGGTACCTCGTCAGCAGGGTCGTAGTACTGTTCCAAATACGGATGCGCCAAAGCATCTTCAACTCCGATACGTTTGTGAGGGTTAAAAGTCAGCATCTTGCCCAATAAATCTAGTGCCTTGTGGTCCGCGTTGGGGTATAGTTTTGACCAGGGCACTTTAGGTTTAGGGGGTAAAGATTGTAAGTAACTTCGAGCCTATTCGAGAGGAAAAGTTTGATTGATTTGCATTACTTTTTTGTGGGGAAAACGAAAATACCTTCTCGTTAATGATGCACTGTAGGTCGTCCTGCGTTGGAGACCCAAGGACGCTAAGGATGTGGTTAAGTTGATCCAGATAATGTTTACCCGGGAAAATAGGTCGGTTAGACAACATTTCGGCTAGGATGCAGCCTACTGACCAGATGTCGATAGATTTTGTGTAACCCTAGTCCGACCGCGTCAAAAGTTTTGCGTTTAGAATCTATTCTTACAACGGAGGTCGTTTACCTTAGAATTTAACATGATTTCCGGGGCTCGGTACCAACGCGTAGCCACATACTCGGTCAGAAATCCAGTGTGATCATGCTCAGGGTCAGCTACTCTGGCCAATCCAAAATCGCAGATTTTTAAATCACATGTCGTATTCAATAGGAGATTGGAGGGCTTCAAATCTCTATGGAGCACGTTGGCCGAGTGGATATACTTCAATCCTCGGAGAATTTGGTACAGGAAGTAACATATGTGGTCATTACTCAGTCGCTAAGAAAAATGAACAAGATTAAAGATCCCAGAGCCCTACGTTTCATGGTTAAGAACGTCAATTCGTACCTGTGTTTTTAATAATTTGTACAGGTCCGTTTCCATTAAACATTGCACGATGTATACATCCCTCATCTGATCAATGTCGACGGCCCGGATGATATCACGGATATCGATTACCTACGCGCCAAACAATATGAACATATTAAACTCGTTCCAGCTCCGACACCGTCAATAATGTGGTCATTAACGCCAGGGTTATACGAGCCAGGACGGAGCGCCCAATTATAGAAGAGCAGCAAGTAGGAGAGAGGACAATAAGCGGGAGCGTGAGAGGTGTAACACGTGCACAAGGTAATTGAGGTAGCACCCATCCCACTTACGATTTTAAAAGCAAAAACAGATACAGCTAACACAACAGCTACAGTGGAATGCGCAAATTAGTACAAGTATTGTTCCTTGGACAATTTGAACGAAAACAGGAGATAGAAAACAAGCAATTATTTCGGTTTATCTTCAACGCTCCCAAGAACTATTAGTATCAATGGTAAAGATGCCAAGCATAGTAACATTGCAAACATGGCTCGGGTTTTAAAAAATGGGTACATTTTCATGGAATTCATCTACTAAGACGCAATTGCGTGACACTAGTGCAGAGAATTAACCACACATGCAGGCAAGGGAAAGCTAGTTTCGAAATAAAAAAAAAAACTCTTTACGTTTTCGTGCCTAAACCTGGTCAGAATCTTGATCTCCCTGAGGGTTCTCTGGCAATATGTCTGATGTTCAAATGGCGAAATTTTCTTGATGGCAACTTTGGTTTTCGTTACATTGTCATACGCTGACCTGTGGGTATTAAAAACTATCTTAGTAAGAATCCAATACGTCACTTCTTGATACTAAAGATAAGGGCTGTAGAAACACGGAACAAAGAAAAAAAGACAGCACAGAGAGAATTGTATACTAGGTAAAGGAAACAGGTTTAGGGTGGAACTGAGGTTATTATCAACTTCGTTGAAATGGAACTTACACGACCATTCCATATGCTCCTTCTCCAATATAAGCTAAATTAGTATATCGTGGGCCAACTTCGAAATTTTGGCCCCTAACCACCTCGACTTTACGGTCACTTCCATCTCCCACGGACGCCATTTTCCAACTGGTTTGTTTGTACTGATCCCGTGATGTTGAATATTGAACCACCCTAACCCATTCGCGTTCAGGTTTTTTGTAGTTCACGTGAGTTATTCGCTATTACAGTTTGTTGTTAACCACCGAGTCAAGCAGGAGGTAGAATATTTTAAAATTCTGCCGAAAAAATGAACGCACCACCCGCTTTTGAATCGTTTTTGCTTTTCGAAGGGGAGAAAAAGTACCATAATAGTTATTCTATTAATTATCCCTACTAGTCTTCTAAAATTTTTTAACTTATTGCGTAGGATTATCAAAGAGCAGGATACAAAGGTACCCAATGCTGCGATTTTTACCGTAAATAAAGAGGATCACACTCTCGGGAACATGATTAGATGGTAAGCTTTAAAGAATCAAGTATTAATTATAATAATTAGTTATAATATATTTATTTGGATTTCATCTAGCCAGTTGCTGAAGGATCCCAATGTGCTTTTTGCGGGTTATAAGCAGCCTCATCCTTTGGAGCATAAATTTATTTTGCGTATCCAAACTACTTCCGATTACACTCCTCATGACGCAATGATGCATGCCATCACGGATTTAATTTCAGAGCTCTCCCTTTTAGAAGAAAGATTTAAGGTAACCTATCAAAAGACTGCCCCTTATCTAAACAATGACGCGGTTTTGGTTTCTTTAGGAATCCGTACGAGAGCGGAAAGAAGGGCTTGACTGAAAACCAAGCATTTATTTTATGACTTGTACTGTACACGTAACTTTGCAATAAAAACTAAACCTTGAAACAAAATTGCACTTGTAACAATTATCGAACGTGGGATTTAACCTCCAGGAAAACTTGAACATTAATTTTGGGGTCTAGTTTAGCACACCCTACACAAAAAGGCATCACAACTTAACCATATTTTTTCATTAAACAGGTTGATAATAAAAGGCACTGAATGAGAAATCCGCATTCTTCGAGTAACGTTTGCTTCTCGTGGGCTTAATAAGTATCCTCTTCTGTACACTCGCTCGCTAAGTGGCCAAAGGCTGAAAAAATATAAACATACCTAATTAACGAGGGATGAAAAATCAGTGAATAACTTACCTTCACATGTATTGCAATACGGACGAGGTTCGTTGCGTTTGCCTTGGTGCTGAGAGTGCGGTGGTGTCGGTAAATTGTTACCTTCATCGAAGGAAGATTGCTTAGGGCAATCCTCGGTGTCGTGCAGATCAAAAGTATCGCAAATATCACAAAATAACCGAGGAGCTACGAGCCGCTTCGCTACGCCGTTTTTCTGGACAACTTCGCTGATGCCTTGATTCATCAAAGAGGCGTGGCTAATTTCCAGCTGTAACTTGCCTTCGTCCAGCTTTCGTTGCATGTCGACAATGACTGAATTCAAAAACGCAATCTCGCGCTTACTCGCTTCTTTCTCTTCCAACAGCTGACTCACTTGCGGATTATGAGGTTGGCCTTCTTGCAAGGAAATCTGCTTTTTGATTTGGAAATCGACGACTTTCTGCTCCCAAACCCGTTTGTCATTTTCGTACCGTGCGTTAAAGGAACTTAATTCTGTTTGTAATTTAGCATAATCTTTTGACAAGAGGGAGATTTCCTGATCCTTTTGGACTAACTGTTGCCGATAAGTTTCCCGCTCGATTTCGTATTGAGATAGTCGTTCCAATTCTTCTACAAACGCCCGCTTTTGCTCTTGGAGTTCGAATAGTTCTGTCTCGCGCTCGTGAGCCAACGCTTCCATTTCTTCGCCTCGTGCTCTGGTCTTTTCCAAAGCTGTGCGCAGTTCTTCGGCCATTTCCGCTTCTTTAAGAGTCTGCTCCAATTTTTTCTGCAGTTCAGCTCTATGGGTATTAAATGTGCTTTTCAAACGCTCCACTTCCAGAGTGACCTGTGCCAATTTTGTGTCGCGCTCTTTGACAGCGTCGTTAGTCAATACTCGCTCTGTTTCCAAGGCTTCACGCTGATTCTGCACGGTTTGTAGCGTTTGTTGCAAGTCAGCGTTGGAAAGTCGCACGTTTGCCAGATCTTCCTCCAACCTAGCTACTTGGTTCCGCTGTTCCGCGCTTTCAACTGAAGCCTGGGTGCTTTTCTCGGTTAAATCTGCCTTCAATTTGTCATACTGCGCTTTGCTTTCGTGTAATTGAGCTTGAATTTGGCGTAATACCTCAGCCAGTTCCGTTACTTTTTTGTCGCTCTCTTCTTTGCTAGATAAAACCTTATTTGCCTCAATTTCCATTGTCTCAAACTTAACCTTGAGTTCTTTCAGATTAAGTTCCGATTCTTCACAAACGCGCTTCAATTTTTGCAACTTGGCTTGACTGGCTTCTAAAGTTTTCCGAGCTTGTTCTTCCCGTTCTTGAAGGACTTCGTTCAGCTTGTCAACTTTAGATTGAGAATCCTTTGCTTCGGTGCTATGAAGCGTTTCTATCTCTGCTAACCGCGTGCGTAGACGTATGGATTCCTGCAAAACCTCCTTAAGCTGCTGTTCCAACTCTGTTTTCTTCACAAGTTCCATTTCGGATTCTGACAGCTTTTCTCGCAATTTACTAATTTCGCCTGTTTGCTCTTGTAACATCATTGCAGCGCTTTCTTTCTCCGCATTGAGAAGCCTCTTTAAGTTATCCACTTCTTGGTTTACGAGCACCAACTCGCTTTCCATTTCTTGGGAATTTTTTAATTTGTCGAACATCTTTGTCTGTTCTTCGCTAGTGCCTTCAAATGCTTTCTGCAAATCTGACAGGTTCTGCTGCAACATCTCGAGCTCTTGGTTCTTCATTTCCAATCTGCGTTGACTTTCATCTTTGTCGTGGGTGATCTGCTTCACACGCGATTCCAGGTCTTCGTTCTTCCGTAGCCAATCCAACTTGTCGAGATTCAAGGCTTGGATGGTGTGATTCAGCTGTTGAATTTCAGCTTCCTGCTTCACAATATTGGCGCTAAGCTCATCCAATTGACACTCTTCTTTACCCACAGTTTCTTTCACGTGTTTAATGTCCAACTTGGCCATCTCCAATTCTTGATGTTTGGCTTGCAATGTCTGCTCTTTCGTCTTCACCAAGTCGGTCAGTTCCAGCATTTGCTCGTTGAGTTCATCGTTCTTCTCTTCAACTTGATTGACGATGGCATGCCATTTCTCTTTCTCTTCTTTTTCCAACTGGACGCATTTCTCCTTTTCAGCTAAAGCTTCTTCCAACGCGATTAGCTTCTCTTTAGTGTTAACAAGCTCTTGCTGAAGTTCGCTATCCGCGCTGACCAATCCGTCCTTGAACCTCTTGGTTTCCAACAACAAGGCATCTTTTTCTTCTTTCAGAGTTACCAACTGCTCTTCCAACTCAAACCCTCGATTCGCTTCCTTCTCCAGCTCCTCGTTCTTGGTAAGTTCCTCCTTTAGACTCGTCTCTAACACCCGAATCCGATTTTCCAGTTCCACATTTCGACCCTAATTTGATCACATTAGTCACGGTAAAGTTTAAACAGAGAAAATGGTCTAAACAGACCAAGTGATATTCTTAAGCACATCACAAATTTACCTCAGCGTCTGATTTGATGATTGTCGCCTCTTCCAACTGAAACTGCAAGTCTTCTAATCTTCGACGGTCCTCTTCCCACTGTGCTGCCGTTCTTTTCCGCTCCTCGTCACCTTTGGTGAGAAGCAATTGCAATCGCTGTACTTCGCCATTGGCTTCATCCTCCAACTAATACACACATTTAATGTCTCTTTAATTCTTCTTCTAATCACTATTTTTAGTGAGTTCCTAACCTGGCTCAACTTCTTATTGGATTCAATGACGAGCTTCTCAGCTTCTTCGGTTTGGGCAGCAGCTCGAACAAGTGCGGCGCGTTCGAATTCCCGTTCCTTCAGCAACTGTTCAATCTGTTTTTCTTTCTCTCGAAGCATTTCCTATTAAGAACAGCAATACTCTACTTGGTAGTGTTAACAGCACAGAAACTGTACTCTCTTATATTGTTCCTATATTGGCACGCAAATGCAAAACCTAACAACTAATAGCTATGCCCCCACCCCTTCTTTGGCACATGATTAGTTTTCTAATAGATCTAATAGATCTCAAGTTCGAAACAGATTAATTCGTATTATTCCCATGGATGCAGTAAAAATGTTAGGAACTTTGCTAATACTAGCTCCCTTTCATTATAACCAAGTTGTAAATTAAAATTCCAAGAAATGTCAAAACATGAGAGAAAATCCCGTCAGTAACATCCATCATCATCGTCGACGACCGCGTCGTTGTCCTACAGACAAAAAGAATTTCAAAGAAAGGGAACTGTCTTTAAATCGCACTTGAGTGAGTGTTGATTATAGCGAGAATGTCGGAAAAGAAATAGTTAGTGACAGCCCCGTATCCTTGAATGTCTCTTTGCCTAATGCCCAAGCACAGGAGCAGCACATTACACTTACTCTAAAACAATAAGCAATGTTATATCGCCAAAAAGCAACAGATGAGATATAGCTTCCAGTTGCGAGTATATAATTATAGGTAACACTGAACTAAAGATTATAAACTTAAATTACCTGTAGAGCAGAAGCTGTCCCTGCTGGAGGTGACGGGCGACTTGGTCTCTGCAAAAAAAAATTGCACTATTTAGGAAAAAAAAATCACTCTGGATGCACTAAACTACACATAACTACTCCAACAATACTCCAACACACAGTAAACCATGCCCAATACCTGTCCTATACACCGTGTACACAATCGTAGCTCCATGAACTGGCTGTTGATCTTCATTACTTATTTAGTAACGATTAAGTATTTTAGTATTTATTCAAAATATCCAAGGATTTATTAAGGATTTATTAAGAATTATTAAGTATTATTACATTCTTTAATGAGTTAAATGGTTAATTCTTACCTTGTTAGACGTGGTTAGTGACTGGACTCCAAGTCTTACCCTAGATGCTGTCGAAGCCATGCTGGAAACCGAGATAGAGCCCATGGAATCTCGAGTGCCTTGACGGGTCAGTCCAGGTCGGGTCGGAGTTGCTGAAGAAGATACCCGACGCATGGCATTAGCTGGCGACAGCGAAACTTTGTGGACCGGAGCAAACAACCCATGATTGGCTCGGCATTCAAAATACCTGCAAAAAACCCTTTCTTTAACAGAATAATATAAATCATACCAACCAACCTTTTTCCGCCCACAGTTCCATCATTCTTGCCAACAGGATCATCCAATTCAACGCCGGCCCAATTTCCAGCTGCAAAGTCGGTCCCGCCCACATAGCGAAGAACGCCGGCTTTGGAGCCCAAGCTTGAGTTAACGATAACACGCTGTCCGATTTTCAAATCAGAAGGAGGGGGCAGCGAAGGAGCAGGGCTAGAGGCTTTGGAAGGCGCATCAACTTTAGAAGGCGTGGGACTTGAGGTGGGAGCTTCAGAAGCAGTGTCTGACGGCATCTCGGCCCCTTCAAGAGGGAATCGCGTCAGACGAGTTAACCGCGAAAAGATCCCACGCAAGGGCTGACACTGAAAGTAGCGCACGCCACCTACTGAGCCGTTATTCTTGCCTATTTGTTAGGGTTGAGACGATTTACAAGTATTAAGACGTAATACTAATAATGCAAATCAAGACTGTAAAAAAGTTACCACTGGTGTCATCCAAAACGATGCCAGCCCACTCTCCAGGAGCGAATTTGGCCTCGCCAATGTACTGAATGTACCCGGGTTTGACTCCATTGACAAACACCCTATCTCCGACGATAAATGAATCCGTGTCGACGGTTAACACACTTGCATCTATAGTTTAGTTTTAAGGAACGACGAAAATGATCAAATGTAATTCAATTTGTCACAACTTTTTTTTGTCGATGAAGGTATCTAGGAACTACGTACCGGACATCCGACGAACACCAGCTTCACTAAGTCTACGGGCTTGTTCCCATGCAGTATCAATTGAGCCGTCTACGCAATGTTCAACGGCACAAACAAAAAAGGCAAAGCAGACAAGGCTAAATTAGTAAGCAAAATGTAACATAACACAGGTTTAAAAGTTTTACCAGACAGTTTCCTACTAGCTTCACTAATTTTTCGGTCATGCTGCTTGGGCAGATCTCCGACAATATCGTCGTCCACGCCATGCTCAGTGACAGATGTTTTGCGCGCTAAAACTAACAAGTGCAATACAAACACGCAAACAAGAAGAGGATTTTAGACATGCTCTACGAGAAAAAAGGGAGTTTTCTTACCAGGTAGCTTTTTCTTTCCCATATCTTCACTTGCTCGCCTACTGCCAGTTCCATTCTCTACAAAGAAAAATTAAAATAAGTCAAACTCGATTGAAATTCACACAATAAATTATAGATAAGTGTTTAGTTTTCGGTTCCCAAGTAAACTCCCTAAACAACGAACCATACAGTTCATGTTACTAGATTGAGGACAATTTCTGGCAAGAACCTAGCGATCAACGAGGGTCTCGAAGTACTACCCCATTCGATACAAAAGCATAGTTCTATACTAGACTGAAATATCTAAGAATTTGTTTTGCAAATACTTTACAACATAAATCGATGTTCAAGTAAAAAAAGCAGCAGTCGGCGAGGAAAAACAGTACTCGAACCCGGTAGTCCTTCAGCGCGTGAAAGCAGTTGTTCGTTAGACTTCGAGCCTATGTCGCGCCTATCTCGTACCCCCAGCAAGATAGTATCATTTAAACGCCGATAAATCCCCTATGGTACTACAAATACTGATAAAAAAAACATATGCATCTATATAAAAGCGAAGAATACACGAACGCGCTGACAGAAAAGTGCTTGTGATCTTAGAAATATTCACTCCAAACGGAATGAATAAACGACTTCTGTGCATCCTGCTAGTAGTAGTGCAGTTCAGTGCCCAGTTAGGGTACTCTCAAACGACGGAACATTCTCTGCCTGACTGCAATGATGTCAACGAATCCTTCGAGAACGGCATTCCACAATGTTGGGAAAATAAAGACATCAGTAGCTACTATGTCAAATGGCGTTTGTTTGAGTACGGGGTTGATATCACTGATGTGCCAAAACCAGCTTCCGGTACCCACTTCCAAGAAATTACTACAACAACAACTTCCCCGAACCATTATTTGGCCTTATACCAATCAGCCAACACAAACGTGAACTACGGCGACTTCCTTTCATTCAATCACTTCTTGAAGTCCTCTTCGAGCTCCACAGAAGGCAAGAGCTATGTTGACGTAAGCAATTACGATGCATTTACTCTAAAAATTTCCTATAATTTATGCGCTGAACCCAAATAGGTCAAGCTAAGCTGCGACGGAAGCGAATACGACATGCTGCGCGTGAAATCGGTGTATGTTATTGCTTCCTGGAGATCAGCCTCGATAGATATGGGTAATTTCAGCTCAACTGCTGGCTGCACTGGTACAAGCAAGGTAGAATAAAAACCCAAGACAATACGGAACTGTAGGAACTAGATGTTCTTTATAAGGTCATGTTCTACGCCAGGATGGATAATAACAAGGATTTGATTGCCATAGACAATTTTGTTGTCACATCCGAGTATACCAGTGAAGGTACTACACCTACTGCACCAATAACACAAGTGACGGACGTTACCGACGACAGTTCGCAGACAAGTATCATTAGTACAACGACTCGGTACGCTACTACCCGTTTTGTCTGCCAAATAACATCGTATATTCTAAAACTATAGGGATCCGTTCGCTCCAATAATTTATGACTTTGCTGAATCGGTCCAAAACTGGTCGCTTTTTAACAAGAACGGAGCTCTCTGGACCCGTAAAGTACTGAACGGTAGTAAGTACGATGCTCAATTGCAAGTTCAAAATTCCGGTTATTACGCCGGTACCGGACTAACTTCATCGCCAGTGCTTTATCCCTACCTTAGCCAAGTAACCATGGAGATCCATTTTTGGTCCAAAGGTTCTATAGCAGTCCCTGCCGAACTCAAATTATTCAAGCAAGTCGAAGGATCCACTGGGGAGCCCGAGGAATTCGCTGACTTGACCTCTTTTAGTCAATTCCCAACTCCGGATTACAGCATTACAACCTTAACTTTGCCTTTTTCGAGTGCATACCAGCCTTTCCGCATTCTCATCAAGGGCTACACAGGCCAAGCTGTCAATAATAGCATTGCTGTCGCTCGCATTGTCATCACAGGATCCCGCGAAGATGCTAACTTTCCCGAACCCGATCTTCGTAACTCTACCAGCTGGACTCGCGGATACAGTATGGGAAGTTATTGGGATATCCAAGAAGATCTTCCTAACGAGAACGTCTGGAAAGTGGTAGCCACGGATTACTATCCAGGTACGAATCTTTGTTGCCTTACATATTCATTAACTCAATGGCATTTGAATTTAACTTGGAATTCATAGGCATGGCTACATTGGAAAGCGTACTACTCCCGGCATCCAAATCCTCGCAGACACTACTCGTTACTTTCCAAGTGCGAGGAACTACGACCAGCCCAGCTGAATTGACGTTCCGCAAACGTTCCGCTTCGGGAACTTACGACGACACACCGTTCTTAGACCTCAGACCTTATGGGATCATTCCGGATCTGAACTGGGAAACTGTCGAAGTAGAGCTCCCACCCATGAGTGAACCATTTCTCGTAATAACAATAACGGAATCCAAGTAAAAATAACTCCTACTTGTATTCTTTACCGCAGGTTGTCATGGAAGGGTATCTATCAGTCCTCAAGAACTTTATTAGCGTGAAAGAGGTTGTCCTGTCGAGCTTCCTGGAGGGATCCGACGAGAGAGTTAAAATGAGTTTATTTTCCCTTTGAAATGATTACTTTTTACCACGGGAATCACTAGTACATTTTAATGGAATACAAAAATAGTTCCAAATTAAAAAGAACGATACGAACATGACAATGAATATTGACCCTCCTTTGTCTGACATATAAAATAAAAAGAGGACAATAATTTTCTGCAGTTTCGTTTTATGTCTACAAGCAAAGAAAGCGTTAATGATTATGCTGCAGTTGACTATTCGCCTGCTATCATTTCACAATCCACCCACTGGTGAAATCATCGGCTGGACACCGCAACTCGGGCAAGTACTACTAGAAGTAAAGCAGAAATACCAACTAAAGCACCAACAACTGAGTCCCCAACCACAGTTGTGGGCAATTAAGCTATAATTCAACCTATCAGCAGGAATACGTGGGGTCCAGAATGTATATACTGTAGAGCATTAGCTACGATCCGATAAAATATCTAACCGAAGCCAAAGCATTATCACCTATCCTTCAATCAAATAATCTTAATCATATACGCCAAAGTAGTCAGACTATCTGCAAGCCGTCAGTCGAGCGTCCACTACTGATCAATAAACAATGATCAACCGCAGTTCTTATTTATGCCGTATTGGCTTGTTTACGCTTTTTTTAAGCATCTCACAAATCGATGGACATGAGATCGACAACGATTTCGAGAGTGGCACTCTAGGAGCCTGGCAAGTCAGTGAACAGTCAGGCTGCATTTGGTATATAACAAACTACAACGAATCTGGGTCTAATATTCCAAAACCGCCACAAGGATCAGCATTTCTAAGGCGACTACCCACGACATCTTCAACCGAAGTCATCGCAGCTTTACAAACCCGAGACTTTTTTGACGTTGAACCCGACAGTGTTCTATCCCTAAGTTTCTTCATGTCGTCTTTTCAATCAGGCGACTCCAAACTTTACATCAAATACCTAGATGAGAATGCCTTCACCCATAACCTCCTAACAATAGCGTCGAATGGATCCAATCACGCATGGTATCATACAAGAACGGCAATTGATGTTCCTGTCCTAACACGAATAAAGGTAATCGGTACTTGACCTTAACTACCTGCTTAATACTTATATAACAGTTCGAAATCCAATCAATTGGGAACTCGGCAGATCTTGTGGCCATCGACGACCTCCAACTCCTTCCCGCTTCTACAAAAAGTACATGGGTTCCTACAACAAGTTACACGGACTCCATTTCTACCAGTTCTAAGTAAGAAAACGTGTCTGAATAAATCTGCTCTGAATCTCTCTATATTTGCAGCCCAACCCCATCCTTGCTCACGTACGACTTCAGAACCTCCGTGCAAGGCTGGACCTTATCTAACACGAATGGAATTCGGTGGGTTAGATCATCCTTGGCAGTCAACTCTTCGCAAGATTCCGGTATTAACATACACCAAGAGGGTCTTTACTCGGGTTACACCGAAGCTCACTCACCATTGCTTCGAACTACGGAGTCTAGCTCCATTTCGAATGAAAACGACCCTCAATTGGAAATAACATTTGCAATGCAAGGTTCCGAGACCGTCCCTGCTTCTTTGAAAATCTTCCAAGAAAGTGCTACAAGTCGGCTCATGATCGTCGACCTGGCACCATTCGGCAAAAATCCTTGGAACAATCCCATAACTCTTAGCCTAACGTTATCTCCCACGAACAACGCCCCGTTTAACCTAGTATTAGAGGGCTACACTGGGCAGACGCATGATAACATGGTTTATGTTTCGCAATTAATTCTTAGCGGCGTACAAGAGATTCATTTTTACTCAGACTACAATGTAACCTCATGGACAGAAGGTTACTGCCACGGAAGCCACTGGATCCACTATCCTAATCCACCTATATGGACTGTAGCGGCTGGGAGTCAACATCCCGGTAATTTTTCACTTTAAATTAGACTTGTCGATGAAAAGTTAATTTGGCTAACACCCATGACACCTTGTTAGGTATGGCCACACTAGAAAGTTTGCCACTCCCACCCTCCGCGTATTCGCAAAAAGTGTACTTGAGCTTCAAGCTAACCGGCAGTGCAGAATACCCAGTCGAATTAACCTTGAGGAAACGCACACTGGACGGCGTTTACGACGACACACCTTTCATGGATTTACGACATTTTGGAAGTAGTGGTACGCCCGATTGGACGTCCTATCAAGCTTTCTTGTATTCAGAAGTTCCCTACCAGGTACGTCTTTTGACATGTAAATATTGCACTATAAAAACCTCTGCACCCTTTACCAAGCAGATCGTGCTCGAAGGCTACATTGCTGATCCAGAAAACAAAAACGACATTACAGTCAGCGAATTATTCGTCGAATCATATGAACAAGAAAACAAAATGCGTCGATACAAGTTAATTTAAATTAACTGTGCAAAAGAAAAACCTTTTCGTTCTCAAAGGAGACCAAATAAATCCATTAAATGATTTAGTAAGATAGTAACAGCATTGGAAGTCCAACCGATAAGAAGTTAAAAAGCTACAATACCTATAGAATGCTGTAGAATGCCAACTCATGAATTTGATTACAATCTTTACCCTTATTAGATAAACGGACTTTGTCTAGCTACTAAAGAAGTAGGTTTCCCGAATAGGACAGATTTAGTAAAGGTGTTAGCAGCTATGGCTACAACTGTGAGTTCAAGAGCTTGCATAATATTATTGATGTGCGCGATCCACATAAACGGTCTGGCCGGTGACCCCGGCACGGAATTTTCCACTAAAACGCCACGGTAAGATAAACACAGTAATTTACTGTAATAAAAATGCAATGTACTGGTACAGTAACAAAACAGACTGATTACAGTAAAAAAATAAAATCTGCATTTGTTAAAAAGATCATCCCTGCCGCTGGTGTACAATTTTGAAAACGCAACGAACGGTTGGATCTTCACGAATAACAACGACAATCGCTGGTCTTTTATCGATGCTACGGACTTGGTACCTTCGGGGTACTCCCGAGTTTTGGCTGTGCAAAATGGCAATTACTATGCTGGACCTACCATTGCCAAGTCGCCTGTCTTTCGATCAACAGAAACGGATGTACGGTTGGAAATTACGTTCTGGCTCCGGGGTTCAATCGAGGTTCCCACACAGCTCAAGATTTACAAAGAGATCCAAGAATACTACCGACCAAAACGAACGCTAATATCCGACCTGGGAGCTTTCGGACTAAATCCAGCTACTGCTTATCTAACACTGAGCATGCCTGTCCCGATAACAGAAGCTGATGACGTTTTTCAGATTGTTTTGGAGGGATATACAGGGCAAACAAAGAGCAACATCATTGTTGTACCCCAGATTGTCATCAGCGGCTTGGAAGAAGTCGTAATGAACAACAATAACCTGACCACCTGGCAATCTGGGCATACATTAGGAAGCTCCTGGTATACGGAAGACATAATGGACCAAACAGGAATTCATGTTGATTGGGGGATGAATCCGAGAAGTGCCCATCCAGGTAAATAGGTCAAGGGAACATATGACCGTATAGGGATGTTGAGAAGAAAAGCGGGGAATAATGAGAGTTTCTACGTGAAGGTATGGCTACTTTGGAGAGTCCTCTTCTTGCTCCAGAACTATTTTACAGGGAAAAAGTGGGTCTAGAATTTTGGTTAGCGGGCTCTGAGTCTTACCCTGCTGAACTTACACTGCGAAGAAGAGACGCGGATGGACTATATGATGACAAACCATTTCTGGACCTCAGGCCTTATGGAACAATAAGAAACTTGGGCTGGGAGTGGACAGAAAGTACCTTGCCTAGAAGTTCCAAGCCCTTCCAGGTAAATAACATGAAACAAGCAAGAAAAGCGATCTGCATAGCATTATTTACACGCTTTTTTATTTGGATCCGTTCCAGATTATAGTCGAAGGTTGCCTGGGCTCCTCTAGCAACTTTGTAAGGATCAGAAACCTAACCGTGACCACACATGACAACCAAGAAAATATTCTTAAAGCAGTGCAGTTGTTATAAAGATACTTTTTTGGGGGTCCAAGTCCTACTGCGCACTTTTCTGAGCTAGAAAAATTCCCCAAGGTTGAAAATAAAAGGAGATGTGTCCACTAACCTGTCTCGTTTCCATTTACGGCAGCTAAAGGTTTCGTCAATTTGCTTGGAGGCTTGATGCCACTCGGTTTGCTCACCCCACTCATTTCCGCTTTTGATTATCCGTACACGCTAGCACCCGAGACCTACAATACAAAAGAACGTGATATTTATAAATTAAAATTTTCTAATGACACTGGTTTTCACAACGTATACATAATAATATTAATTAAACTGTACACTGTAGTGTAGATCGTTCTCGTTAATGTTCACTTGAATTACTAACCGTCTAATAAAGGTCAATCTCCATTATAGTACGAGAACCTACTTTGGGCAATGGCACGGTTAGATAAATGTAAAACACACACAGTCTAAAAACTTATAATTTTAATACAACAACAGAACTCTAGTTCACATTAACAGCATCCAAACTAAACACTAACATGAACTGTCAACGCGCTCACCGCAGCTGTTGTCTGTCGCTGTGTTGAAAGATAGCGCGTTTTATGAATTATTCACAGTGTCAAATGCTGTACTAACCTGATTGATAGCTTAAATTATAGGACGTACCAATGATGCATGTATTAGAGTCAGTCCTCAGAAAGGACACGCCGGTTACTTAAAGGCCCAACCATTCCGACTTGGGTCGTAAATAACGGCAGAGAGATCAGGTTTATTTTACACCTTTCCATGCTTGATCCACTGCACTTAATGGGAGTCGTATATCCTTAAAACCTGATACCTAAGGTGTGCTTGACTACTTTTAAGCTCAACCATTTCCGATTAAGAAAGCAACACACCTTACAACATTACAATTAAACCCACACTTTACTTTGACGATAAGGCTGCAAGTCACTGTTTTTGGCTCAGTGTTGTATAGACAAGGTCGTGATAGCCTTATACGGACAACCATAAGAAAAGGAAAAACCGGGGTAACCCGTTAGTTTTCACACCTTTTGTTATGCTTTTCTAATTACATGCCCTTATAAAAAATCTTAAAAGAAGCAACAGTAACAAAATAACAGCTCCTTCACTTCTATCACACGGGCTTTAATCTATAACTATATATACAAATAAAGGTTGCATTGTAACGTTCATTAACCGTGGAAATCCATGCTAGGGCGTTGTCCTGAATCTATCCACTTTAGAATTAGCATATTCGGTTTACTCCCTAACCCGGGGGTTCTTTTGGTGAATTTAACAACACATATCTTCTCGCTCTAGTAAACCACACATTTGGTTGGTTAAGCTTAGAGAAAATCACCATGCGAATTTTGTTTGTTTAAAAATACCTTTTTACGTTTTTAACAGCTCACGGTATATGGTTGCAGAGTACGATATGAAGAGCTGTTGCACATGGGTTTTAAATTGGTACACTCTTGGGCCTTTTACTGAATCCGCTGCCTCGCTCGCACCTGTACAAGCACCTTCCGCAGGTAAACTTCGACTAACTAACAAAGTGACGTCAGGGATGATGGGGACCCCGCCGAGAGTGACAAACAAGTTCTCCTCCGTATAAGGTTAGTAGGAAGATCATAGAAAATGACGTCGGTCAGACTCCCGCGACTCACCAATACGGAAAACCCATTCGCTTTTATTGCAAAAGGTGTATAGTCTTTCATAATGGAATGCAAGCGAAGCAAAACGGTGAAAGCAAGAATGAATCACAAATAGAAAACTACACTATAAAATACTTTGGTGTTGAAAAGGAGTTTGACGTGCAAATAAGGATAAATATCAAAAGAACACGAGATTTTGCTATAAACGAGATATAGCTACAAGATATTGACGTGGAAAAGATTGAGATTTAAAAAAGGAGCAAAGGCAATAAGCGAGGTTTGTTACTGGGCATTCAACATTTGTTGCCTTAGGCTACGGCGAACTACATGTTGAGCAACTCGCTGAAACTCGTCCACTCCCAATTGAATGCGGGAAACTTCCCGACTTAATGATTGAGTGGGACTACAAAATGCTGGCGCTGGTTGTGCTTCATCTTGGGAAGTTTTCACGACACTGCGAGATGTTCCCATTGCGTTTTGAACTGTCAGACTAATGGAACTCATTCTAGCTGATAAGTTACGGCGAAAATTTTGAGCTGACAAAGATTTCCTCAACTTCCCTCTCTGTAGAGGAAGGCTGCCAGTTGATTCTACTTTTTCAACGTTTTCATGTGGAGTAAAGGAAAAATGTTGTTCATAGGATGCAGAGGGATTCCTCGTTTGACGCTGATTTGGCGTTTCGATCCCAAAAGGACTATTAAGTTCCTCGGGTGTACGACCTAACAGCTCCTTAGCACGCTGGGGAGTTTGCCGAAGCTTGTAACGAGGCGTGGCAGGTGTGGTAGGGGAATTGGCAAGACGATGGCGGCGTTTCGTGGAAGGTTTCAGCTTCTATAAGGAAACGCAAAAAGCCTTAGTACCCAATTGGTCAGTTAAGCGAATAAGATTACCTGAGACACATTATCAAAGGCATTTCGAATTTTCCCAGCACCAGACCTCAGCAGTTTCTGAGCTTCTCTCGGAACTTCCTTGACATTCATAGTAGAAAGCGCTTTCCGGGAACCCCTCTTTGCAGTGCTGATCTTTTCTAAGGGCGACACTGCAGAGCTATTCTCCACATTTTTGTTGCGCCTTCTTTTAGTAGCTGAGCCCGGTATACTTTCCTTAACGGTTTTGTCACGAGTACGACTTATGTTTTCCATGTTTTGATCAGATTTAGAGCCTTTAAAGGTACAAAACTTGTAACTAATAAGCCAAAGTTAAATGAAAATACAAAATATGAACAATCTTGTTAATCTAAATTGGTAAATTACCCTTTTTTGAAAAATATTGATAAGCACAAAACAGGAAACCCAAAACAGACCGTTGTTTCCGCGCGTCCAACCGTTTGGTTTCAATGGTTCCAAAAATTTCCGCTAAGAAATTCGCCTCTTCTTTTCGGCAGCACCTCCAAGACCAAAATTTGAGGAGGCATTTTATATATCAGCGCCGTAGCGGCCAACTGATCAACTTACCTGTTTACGTGCTAATGTAGGTTGCTCCATTTATAAGTGAAGCAGAAGAAAATAAAAAAACGGAAAAAAAATGAGCGACGGGTTTAATATTAATATGGCCGATTCGCTTCGGAAGTTTGATTCATCTTCACCGAAATCGTCTCCGCGAGGATCAAGAAGTCCAGTTGTACCTAGACAGGATTCAAGTGGAACACTAAAGACCACAATTTCACTTGGAAAAAACCCTTCCATAGTTCACACAGGACCATTCTATTTACTCAAAGATTTGCCAAGTAAATTCTGAGTTTATGAATAGGCAGAAGTGTAAACTATTATTGTAGGTGACAGTGAGTTAACTGGGGCTACTAATTTGATGGCATATTATAATTTGGAACATTCTTACAACAAATTCACCGGGAAAAAAGTCAAAGACTCGCTATCATCTTTTTTGCCAAATCTCCCTGGAATGATTGACACACCAGGGCATGTGGATAACAGCTCTCTACGCTCTATAATCGAAAAACCACCGATTGGAGGCAAAGAGTTGGCTTTTCTCCACAGTCACCAGCTTTCTGGCTTCCGACTTCACCCTGGACCCGTAAGCTATTTTGGTTTTCAAGTATTGTGACTAACATTATGTTACTTTAGCTTCCCGAGCAATACCGGTTTGCGACTCAGCAACCCATCAAGAGAAAACACAAGCACAAGAAACACAAGAAAGGCTCAGATGCAGCCAGCCAACCTGAACCATCATCTGGCATGGTTGCAGTCATAGGGACTGATGCCTATGATGGCTACGAGAAGAAACATAAGAAGCAAAAGCGACACGAAGAAGAAAAAGATCGCAAGAAGAAGAAAAAGGAGAAGAAGAAAAAGAAACAAAAGCACAGTCCCGAACATCCCGGTTTATCGCAGGGTTCCTCTACCGGAGGTTCAACGTTGCAACATTCAAATGGCCTACCGAAGTTGTAGGCATGTACAATCTAAACCTATGTACAGCCCCCCCTAAAATGACTTAAAAACAGTTCGCGATGTAATGATTCATTTTAAATATAAGCCTTCCTTGACTATAACGGTAAACTGGTTACGTCAAATTGACATTAGTTGCACCATCACCCAAAAGTCACCAGATCTTAGTTTGAAATGTTTCCGCAAGTCAAAACTTGCAGACAGTACAACAATTTAATAAAGACGTATCGTGCCACTGGAGAAAGTTGTCTAGCAATGCACTTTATCCACAATACCGTCTCTTTCCGGTTCCTCTACGTCAAGTTGTTGAAGGTACCCTGGCATTTCAGATGCTTCTATCAAACCAAAGTCGTATTGACCGTTTCTTCTGTACTTCCCTTCCAAACCTCTCAAGGCTTTATGGCGGATGAAATTCCTGACGAGAATAGGGTCAAAATATGCCATCTGCAACCGGCAACCCCAAGCAACCAAGGCGAATGGCTAAAACGTGTAAAATGCGAATTAGCTGCGTGACGAATTACTTTCACCAATCTTACACGTTTGGGGTCAAGCAACGTGGATGGTGATATTACGTATTTCCACACACACGACTTGATCATTTTCCGAGTTAACTGTACTTCCAATGGGTGGGCACAAGGATGATATAGAAATACAATCGCTCCATGCTAAGAATTAAACATTATATTTCAATTCGAGAATAAAAATCGCAACCCAATACTTCAATATTATGAAGCCAGCGCTGAGGAGGTACGTACACATATTCGCCAAATACCGGCCACAACGGTCTATGACTTTCACTAAAAATACTCTAATTAAAATTATTTCGTAACTTTGATAAACATACTGAGTTGGAAGGGACGTATTATAAACGATCGTTTCGTTCATGCAGATGTGTTGGGGCTAAAATTATAGCAAGATAAAAATCAAACATTCGCAAGTAGGACTAATACAGAAGAACATACCGTGAAACCTTGTGGAATATCTGAACACTCTGAAATCGGCTCCAATGACAGATCAACCTCGAACGGCTTCTTGGGGTGGTAGCAGGTATAAGCAACAGGTGATCGATCCCAGTCTATTTCTAGATTCCACTAGAAAATCACAATCGTAATTGATACGCAACATATCAAAAATAAAAGATTACAGTTCCATTATCGCAGTGATCGTTAGAAACACCCATAACAACTCCATGTTTCTCATCTTTCATGTTCTCTGGTAAATCCGCCTTAGGGGAATTTTCGGTTGGGGAATGAGGAAACCATTTTCCTTTCCAGGGCTCTTCTTGTTTCGGGCTAATACCAAGCATGCTACAGAGAAATTTTAAATGAAGGTCTGGGAATTGTACGTGCATGAAAGAGAAATTAACAAATTAAACATTACTCCATTACGGATTTTCCTAGATAATCCAAGGTTGTACGCTTCGGTCGGTGCCCTTCAGCCTTCTTGGTATCGTGATAGGCATAGTCGTCAGTTTCAACGTCTAGAAGCAAAGTTAATTCATACAAAAGGCGCTGCTAGGAAAAAAATGGAAAATACAACCATTTTGCTCCTCAAACGAAGTAACAACCGGCGTTCCACTTTCTGCGTATACTTTATCATTTGGGAAATTCGCTAGCGCATTACCCAGAACGGATGCACTTAGCAATATAAATCTTAAGGATCGCATTCTACTTTTAAATGAATATATAGCTTGCTAAGAAATTTGGAGGGGTTAAATATTACATTAAATTAAACTTTGTCCCGACCTGTTGCAGAAAATAATCTACACTAAAAAACAAAAATAAATATTTCCTTCTACAGCCACTAAGTGGCGCTTTTCCTTCCTTTTTTAAAAGAATAAGTCTCACAAATTCGGAAATGCTTTAAAGTGACTGGGTTCAAGCTTATAACAACGTTCCTCAGTTTCGAGAGTTATAACGAGTTCCTCACAGAAATAATTATAGGCATACATGAAGGAAGGTTGTGCCATTTATTTGCCAAAACTCACAGGTTAATTGTCAAAACTCGGGCGATTTAAAAGATGCGAAACTGCTATCACACTGTATACTACAAACTGTTTAAAGACTTTTCGCTTTTGCTGTTATTGTTAAAGGGACACGACCAATACGGATAGTTTCAAGCTTACAAATATTCCAAATTCGTGCCTTTCAAGAGTAATTTCTGGGGTTGTATTAAAAAAACAATATTCTAGCACATACGTTTGAACAATGAAGGCAAACAGAAAGAGCTATCCTGGTACAACTTTCTCAGCCGTGCGCGAGCAGCGACCACTTTCTTTCTGTTGTATCGCAGGTATAGAATAATGAGCAAAACCTTTATCAACTACCAAGGTGTTAACGCTTTCTTCCGGATAACCGTTACTGTTGGCAGTAAACAGCTCTACATATAATTCGTGAGCGCCCCTATTGCAAAAAAGACTGTGTGAAAGCACTTTACTTCAATTTATCATTATCACTTACTGTGAATTAACACGAATCTTGAAAACTTTCCCTTCTACAAAGCTCTCCAAGAACTCCACTCCTTCCGCGGAATTCTCGTTAGTTTTGACCTTGTCCAGCCAACAGCGAACAGCCTATGTATGTTAAGATACATTACTCGGTCTCTTTTACTCAGGTAATAGCTCATTTACTTGAAAAGGAAGATGCACAAAACGTGGTTCAGGTTTTCGCATGTCCCTCAGGTGAACACGCGCTTCGTTTCCGAAGTCCGTAAACATTACCTAATAGTATGAAAAAGATGAAGATGAAGATTACCTAATAGTATGAAAAAGTCTAATCGCGTGGAAATAAAGAAAGTAGAAATACCTTAAACCTCCCTTCCTCAACTATTTCATTATCTATAATTTTTGCTCGATAGAACTGCTCATCTTTGGCCCACTTGGCTATCACAATTTCACCCACAGAAGGGTTTAAAACCGTTCCAAAAGTCGTTTTCCCGTACGTTTTCCGAAGAGCTTCATTCAAAGTGTCAAGTGTTTCTCCCTCGTCAGTTTCTGGAAATGAAAAAGATTTTAAATTAAAGAAATGCCGAACACACAGTGCTCTCATTATTAACCAACAGGATATACCTTCTTTTTCCAATATAGCAGTAAAACACACGGACGAATGAATCACCACGATATGTACAGAGACCCAGGTTCCTGGAGATGGTAATTCCATTGGAGGAGGCTCATTCAAAACTTCGTCTTTATCCAGCGTATACGGCACTAAAAACAACAAATAAATGATTAAAAAAACGCGGCCAAAACACATATTTCGTTTCCAAATAATCACATTGGATACAACTTACCATTTCCAGTAAAGATGTGCTGAAAAGTACACTTATTGCCTTTGTAGCAGCGACCAGAAGCGCGGAAATATCGACACAGTTTTTCATCGTCTTTCGGAATGTAGCCTTTCAATACGGAGTCCAGATTCTCAGAGTCATAGGCGTAATTATTGTCAGCACTTTTGTAATCCTCAGCCATGGGATCCCAACTGTCCAAAGGTTCCTCACCCACAACATCGGGCTTCTTTCCTTGGTTTTGAAGAGCAATACCTTCTGGTTGCAAAGCCGTACCCATATTTGCGAAATACGCTCCTAATTGCAATTCTGACTCGGGAGTGGGTGAAAACACTTCCATTTTGGATGTCGGAAGAGGAGAGCCTGATTGATCAAACACTGTCAGTCCAAAAATCTCGGATTTAGCCATGCCCATTACGACCAGTTGAGAATTAATAATTTGAGATTGCTTATCCAGTAGTACCAGGTCCAATGGCCAGTTTCCTGAGCATGATTTGGGCAAGACGATGACCGAGAAAACCTCAACATAGCCCGTTAAGTCTATGAACAAGGCGGTGGCTTCGTACGACCAATCAACGGATTTATATTCATCTTCTTTCACGTCATCAGCGTTATTCGGGACTGGGTAGACGGACGCCAGTCGAGCCAACAGAGCCAAACAAGGAAGCCCCGTTAAGGATTTGTGCAAAGGGCGTAAGTCTGTAAAGAGAAGCCTGGCTGTGTTCCCGTAATCCACGAAACGGACGGTCGCGTAATACTCGCCGGTATCTTCGCACGCGCTGGCAATTACCGTACACCGATACCAGGAGTTGTCATCTGCCCATTTCGCGGCATAGAAGCGGCCTGTAACTACAACTTGCTCAGGCGAAACGACTAATGCAGAAGGCACGTCACTGTCTTTGTAAAGATATTGTAAGGCACAATGCACATCATCCAGCTTAGAAGTCTCGTCTGTCAAAGGATGGATATAGAAATGAGTAGGGGAGTCAACGTGAGACATTTGAACCTCCATGGTACTGTCTTCGGGAAACTCGAGCACCATATTCAACAAATGAGCATCCCATACATACGCTGATTCTTCATCTTTGGTTTCATAAGCCCTGTCAATTGTCCAGTCTTGCTCAAATTTCTCCGACAATGCTGAATTAAAAACCTCGGACTCCTCTTCATAACTATTAACAGGGTTCATTTCTGTGAATAGTTCCTTAGGTTGTTCCTTTGAAAGACTATCATTCGAAACGCCCATTTCATTGGACGATGTTTCGATAGGTCTGAGAGAACTGAACAAATCCGGAACTACGGGTTCTCTAGGGCGAACACTTTGATTGGCAGAAGTATTTAGGAACTCGGATTGTCCAGTGAATAAAGTTAAACATACGTTTTTGCTTGTGATCCCTTTAGAAAATTGCTGAGGCGCATTACAAGAATCGTTCTGTGAATCACTATGAATGTTATAGACCGGCTTTGGCTCCACTTGGGGATTTGAAGAAGAGTATTCAACCCAATCGTCAAAAATGTCTTGTAAATCTCTACTATTCTTAGAAGCGCCGGATTCCCCTTCCTCGACAATCGCAGGTTGCTTGGAGAACGGACAGTGAATGCTGACTTGTGTTAGCTCCGCTAGCAGATTTCGAGCTGGGTATTCTTCTGAATCGTCAAAAATATCTTCCAAAACTCGGTGACTCCTGAGAGCGACCGCTTCTACTTCTTTGGCAATCTCAGGTTGGTTGGCTAACTGACCATTAAGCTGGTATTTTTGGTCATTTATAGGTCGTTCCAAACTCACGGCCGATGCTACTCTGTCATGTTCTCCGTTACTGATGGATCGTGTTTTCTCAACACGAGTACTATCAACTCGAACAGGTGACCGCGTTACGTCAGGGTTAAGGCGTGGTCTATGAAAGTCAGAGCTAGCGTTGGTTGGCAAGTTAAGAGGACGAACCAGGTTCTCTTGGAGTAGTCTGGTTGACAAATTACATGTTTCACGACTTGAATATTCAAAGGTGACTTCTAGGGATGTCAAGTACTTGCCTTCAACATCAGACGGGGAAAAAGTGGCGAAAACCGAGGAGCTTTTCCATAAGATCTCCGTAAACCTAGTAAGAACTTTCAAAGACCAGTTTTCGCCTCCTAAAGGCGCAACATCTTTAAGTTGGCACTGAATTGCAATTGCAGGTATTAAGGAACACTCGAGGGGCAAAACCGCCAATTCACTCATGTCGATAATGACTTCGATCGAGCCATAATCAATGAAGAACACTTCGACACCTTCAGAGTCCAGCGAGCGAATTTGGGCCCGTCTCCAGGAATCACTTCGAGCTGTGCGGTAAGCGTAGTAACACCCAACTTTTAATGTAGGACGTAAGGATGAATATTTACTTGTACCAAGTAGCTGTTCAAGTTGGGTTGCTATAGCATGATGTGACGTACTGGCTAGCTTAACGTAGAATTCCGAAGGACTACCGGAATCTAGAATATGCACAATTGCTCCTGTATAGGGTAAGTTTAAGGAGGCAATAAAGGAAACCTCAGAAGCTACTTCAATCTTAGGTTGCTGCAATTGTGGGGAAATTTCAATTTGGGGTAGATGCGATTCATGTGGAGTTTCAATCTGGGGTAGTTGCGGTTTCGCTGGAATTTCAATCTGGGGTAGATGTAATTTCGCTGGAGTTCCAATATGGAAGAGATTCGGTTCCAGTGAAATTCCAATTTGGGGTAGTCCTATTATATCTTCCGATGTTAAGGATGTTACTTTCTGATGCTGTGGATGCGGTTCGGATATCGACTGGGGTTGAACGGATGGAGGAAAAGAAGCAAGGTCTGGAATTAAGTTTTCTGACAGTGAAATTGATCTGTGACTGTTCGCCTCCTCATCATCGCTCTCGGATTCTTCAGTTAGTTTGGCGGTGATTATTTCCAGCTGATCAATTACGTGTTGGATAATTTGATTGCGACTTTCCAACATCTTCAGAAGGTTTTTCTTATCATTCGCTTGCAATAGCTCTTCCGCTGCACGTTCAGCCTACACAAACGGAAAATAAACCATTAAATTGAGAGGCTTATCATTTAAGGTTTTAGATACAAGGCATTCAGTAGATTGATCACTTGGTACGGTACCGTAACGTAGGGAACTTACTGGAACAACGATGCTATTGATGATTGATATTAACTCATCCCGCTGTGCTCTCACGTTTTCTAGTTTTTCAACCGTCAGTCTTTTGATTTTGATCATGAGTTGGGTGCCAGCCCCGCCGCCAAAGGCCATGTTTTTTTACTGGATGTGGATTTTTTGGCCTAACACACGCAAAAATCGAATCTATAGAAGTTGACAGGAAATAAAAAACCTTACTTTTTGGTTGACAAAACAAATCTCGAGCTGCTTCCTACTATGGCATTCGGTAAGCCCAAAAACTTTTGATACGGACTTGACCCATCAGCCGGAGAAATGCAAAAAATAGCACTTATGGGAACTTAACGCATTCTTCGAAAGGTGCTTGAGTAAAATTTTGTATCTATTGTTGAGATCTGGTTTTACCACGTGATCACATTAATGTAAAAATTTGCGAGAGGAAATAAAAATCATAATAATAATTATGACAAAAGCAACAAATAGGCGTGGTTTGGAAGCGAGCCTGGCCCGGGCTAGGCGAGACAAACTTTTACACTTGAAAACAGTCGTTTCGCATTTCGCGTTTAGTTCGCATTTTAGTTTGCATTTCGGAGAAATTTTGATACAACTTGATAGAAATTGATACACTTGATCGAGTTTGATACAACTTGATAGCAGTTGATAGAAGTTTTGATACAACTTGGTGGTATTTGATAGATGATTTGGTGCAACTTGATAGCATTTGATAGATTTTTACTGGCCGTCTTTTAGGCTGTCAGTCAAGCCCGTTTTTCCTTTCTGTATCAAAAGTTTTGGGGCTTACCGAATGCCATAGCTCCCACTGTTCGCGGTTCGCATTTGCTCACAAACCCTCTAGCGATAATAATGAGCGTATCAACATCAATGGTTCATTTTTGAAGTCACTGATAATATAAGCAAGATGTTGCACTCCGGAGGAGTTTATTTTGATGATTTGCACAAGTTGCGAGTGGTTGAGCCTGAAGTTGTGGATCAAAGTGATAAACTTAGAGAAGAATGCACACATTTCATTACAAGTAAGAACCTTTACTCTTCGTCTCTTGCCAATCAATAAAAATTACTTGTTAAACGATGTGCATAAATTGTTTTGCATTCATCAGGGACAATTGAGTACAAGAAAATAGCCGACAAGTTCATAAGTCAAGCAGACAAGTTAGCTGAAGTAGTCGAGAGAGAAAAATTAAAGGCCTTAGGGCTAAGAAGTTTGTTAGAATCTTCTGTTAATCAACAAAATGACAAACAAGAAAAGCTTCAGGTATGGAAACAGACTTATGAGTTCCTGTGATAGATACATAATTTTTTTGTATTAGATTGAAATAATGGAAAGGAAGATGGAATTGGAGAGATTGAAAGCTCAAATTGAAGCTCTCGCCAAGGTCGATGCTGAGCAAAAGGAACTTCTTGATCAGTTGGCAGCCTAGGGATCAGGAGAGGTGCCTAGGGAGCTGTGTCTAGCTTTTTAGCAATTTCACGCAGACTTTTCCGTCCAAATGAACTCGACCAGGTTCTAGTCAAAAGGCTGAATTCAAATAAGCATGTATTTTATGAGTGTTCCAGTAAAATCACTGCATTATATGTAATATATGGATCTCTTTGGAATACATCTGTGGCATAAAGCCCCTTGTCACCCTTGAAATCACCCTTATATGCGCTTTTAAATAAGGCACTCTTTTATCACACAAAAAATGTCCTAGAGCTTGAGATTTCCACAATCACTTCAGCTGGCTTTTACCATTTGCTTGTAAAAGCTTGTTCTGGAATCATAGTCTGTTGATAAAGGCATACTTTTCTAAACGAATAACTTACCCAAGCGGTGTCCGTAACTTGATTCATTAGCTTGACAAAATTGTCCTTTTCTGCTGCGAATGAAGGTGACGTAACCCCTTGCTTTTTCAGACTAGGGTCTACACGCTCCAATAGTAACTAAATCATTCAAGGGTAGACGTGCTACAATATCCGGAGGGGAAAGAAAAACTTAGACTTACGTCTTGGATTTTTTTCCCATCCTTTATTGCTTTGGATTTTCTGTACTGATCTTCAGAAGCCAGCGTCTTGAACTCATCATAGATCTTCGGCAACGGGTGACACTCGCCTTCATCCATCAAGCCGTCCCAAAGTCGCACTTCCAAACAACAGTTAGTCTAAAACGCAATACAGTTAAGTTCGTTGCGGACAGATTGATGACAGTTAAGTTTACATGCAACTTTATTTTGCCTTCTTGAAGAGCAGTGGCTAGGTGCTTTGTAACGTTTGGCGTCCGAGCAATAAGGGAGAGTAAATCGGCTGGCGGACGGCCCTTGATCAATGGGAGTGTATGTAGACCCGCAAAGACACATTTCCTAAAAACGAAAATGCCGAAATAAATAAATTATTACGAATAAAAACGTACTCGTTAAAAACAGTCATCGCTGTCCAAGCAATCGGAGCTTTGACTGCTTGTAAGGCCACGGCATCAGCATTCTGGGCTAGTTTGCCCGGAGTCTTCGGTGTTTGCTCAAAAGGAGGCTGTAAGCCAACTAGCGTGAACATAACTATGGTTGCTCCATCATAACAGGCAGTTAAAAGCTATTAAAATATAACAAATTATCTAAGAGTTCCCAACCGAGTAAACCAAGCCATCGTTAACTTACAACAGACGAATCCAACCATTTCGGGCATCTTTGGAGTGACGCAAAATCGGGCTGCTTCAAAGCGCACACCGTCAGCCCGTTGCCCGAGACTGGCTGAGGTGGGGGTTTCCCTTTCACTGCTTCGCCAGGAATCACATCAATAAGTATGCGAATAAACTGGTTCTCAAGCGTCACTGCATAAACGATCAATTAGTAGTGTAATGAGCCCATCTCGTTCACTTACTAGGGAGACCAAAGACACCGTCCACTTTCAAACGAAAACCGTGATTCTCCTTATAGAAAACAAAATGTGTGAAATCTAAATCGTTGAGCTTGGTAACTTTCGGATCTTTCTTGTGATCAAGCAGTTGTTTGATTCCTGCATTCATGCCTTCATCCGTGAGAATCTGCAGCTTGTAATCTTTGGCTTTAGCCTTATACCAATCTGTAATGTTCGCATTAGAGAGGTCTTCTAGCTCATAATGCTTGAAGAGCCGCTTTTCCGATTTATTAGGTTGAGCATTTGACGAGTCGTAATATCCTGTATGATAGTGAAGAGGAGCAACTGGGTTTCCCTTTTAAGAAAAACGAGTCCAATAACAATACTCGCTAGAAAACTAACAATCATGACGGATTACTTCGGTATGAGGTAGCAACCGAACCAGCAAAGAAACGCCGGGGATGATAGGCACTTTGTCAAGTCGTTCACCACTTAACTGAAAATGGGGATCGTTGGGAGGTGCCGGTTCCCCTAAGTGCAATTTTAATTGATGGCCGCCAACGTTCAATAAAGATTTAGGTCCTTCCACATCAAAGGCATGCAACAATCCAGACCCGAGCAAAACCACTCGTCTGTGAGAGTCAGATTACTTGTAAACCATTAGTTTCAACAAAGAAAAGGGTACTACTTTGTATGCATTTCGTAAACGTAGACCCGAAAAAGCAGCATCATGTGCGGATTCAGGATTTTTTTCTCCTTATTCATGGGGACTTTTAAGGAGTACGTTGGGAGGAGATGATACGATTTAATATCGGGCAAGGCAGGCTCCGTTTCCGGTTCTCCAGCTGTGCCTTGTAAGTCGGCGTGATACGTTTGAAAAGTAATCTAAAACAGCAAGAGATTTAAGCTGCCTGTCAACGCCAAGTGATATCGGGATTCTATACTTTGGCCAATATAGCATGGTCAGGCAGGAACCTGATTCCATCAATGATAACGTCGAAGGGCTCGAAGACTTTCGATGCCAAAGCGGGCGGTGCAGCTACTTTAGAATTAGCCGCCACCCACGGTTCCGGTGGCCATTGTTTAATGGGGGGCGGCTCGGGTTCTTTCGGCTTTTTCGTGCCTGCGGTTACCAAGACAGATTTACATAACAGATTGACCAAAAAACCGAATGGCACAGCCCACTAACTTAAAAGTCAGCCAGTTTAACTTCGTTGCAACATGGAAAAGTAACGATTAAAGCAGAATGCGATAGTAAGAACAAAACAGACAAAGCAGTTGCTGAGGCAAGCAGCAAGCGAAAGAAGTTTTCTTACTTTCTGGAGGTGGAGGCTGTTTCCAAAGCGGCTCCGAAGGCAAAGGGGGTGGTAGGGGAATAACGGGCACAGGGAGTGGTACAGGGATTATGGGCGCTGGTGACGGTGTAGGCGCTTGCGGTGGAGGAGGAGAAGGAGGAGGGGTAGAAGGGGCAGGAGAGGGAGGAGGGGGTGGTGGAGGTTTGGTTTCTGTGAAACAAAGAGTTGACGATAGGACAGATAACACGGACAAAGCATACAAATACACGATACTCTGGACCACCGAACAAGACAATCATGCTCTACTAGGCTACCAAACTCTACGACCTACCCACTTACGAAACACAACGATGCTCCATGTAAGATACATGTTATAAAGTATTTAACGAGCAGACGGAACGTGCTTGATACTCAAATCTTCCAATTTGACGTGCTTACCTTCAACTGGAGCAGGTTTTGGGATAGGAGGCGGCGGCGGTGGGTCAGGTTCTTTTACTGTAAAAAGAAAAAAAGAAAGTGCATCAAATACCACCTTACATGTTAAAAAGGTCAAGCTGATCTAGTCTCAGCAATCAAATGCTAGCAAGAGTCCCTTACAGAAAAGCTAAAGTTATAAAGTTTCATACTTGCTTCTGGAGGTGGTAATACAACTGGAGGAGGAGGAGGAGGAGGAGGAGGAGGAGGAGGAGGAGGAGGAGGCGGTGGTGGTGGTGGTGGTGGTGGTGGTGGAGGAGGAGTTGGTGGTGGAGGCGCAGGAGGGGCAATCGGAATTTGAATAGCTGGTGTAACTATGAAAAAAGAAAATAAACAGGGTTATAACAACGTTAGTTACTCTATGGAGGAAGTTATTGATTAATGTCACATTCTCTACACAACTCTGTTGTCGCAACCCTTCCCATTCGGCCTTGAACTCTACGGGTCCAAGAGGGGTCATTTACATGCGCTCAATACATACCTTGTACCTAACTCGATAAGTATATACTGCCTGCAAGGTAGAAAGAACTTACCAACGGGCAATGGCTGCGGCGGGGTCACCACTTTGGGCGGCGGAGGAGGTGTAGGCGGGGTTATCATAGGAGGGGGTGGGGGCGGTGGTACCACAGGAGGAGGTGAGGGAGGGGTTTCTAGTTTGGGAGGAGGAGGAGGAGGAAGGGGCATTGGTGGAGTTACGGGTTTGGGAGGGGGGGGTGTTTCCGGTCGGCGGACGGGTGATGGAGGACGCACGATGATATTGTTAGAAGTCGGCATATTTGTTAGGCTTCCTCCTCCATTTAAATGAGTCCAAGCTTTGCGAAGATCTCCTGTATATATTTTGGAAGGCTCTTCCGCTAAAACTTTGCTAAGACCGGCAGCTGTATTTTGTTTCATGGCCCATGGTTGGATGAGACCAAGAACGGCACTTGAACCCTGACTCATTTTGGCTGGATTCCATTTCGCCATAAACATCTGATCCCAAACTAGCAAGGCTGCGCTGGGTGCTAACGAACTCACAAACCCCTAAAAAAGTCTCCCCAAGAACGCTATTAAGACTTTGAGATTGAATGGCAAACGAGCTTGGGTGGGGTTGCCGCCGTCTGCTGCTACACCGATTCTGCTTACATACCTCGTGCATCCACTTATTGACATGTAGACTGGGATCTGTGGGCTTGGTTTGCGAAAGTAGCTCAGGTGGAAATTTCTGCATGTGTAAAAGTTTTTTTCTTGTTTTAGAAAACAACCCGATTGGTGACGAAGCGCATGAAAGTCGGGACGACGAATGCAAATGTTGGATCTTACATTTAAATTGGGCGGAGACCCATTAGCCGTCGTTGTCTTCAGATGGTCGTAGAAGGCTGGCTGCTCAGTTTTCAATCTATTCATGGTATCCCGACCCATTGTGTTAACCTGGCTAGGTGATGGTTTGCAATGCTTTTCTGTCATGTGGAGTAAAGCCACCAGCTCCACCAGCTCGGATTCTAGGAAAAACGGTAAAAAATAAATAAAAAAATCAGACTGACTAGATACAAACAAGTTTTCGTATTTGTCAGATTGCATACCATCGACCGACACTTTATTCGCTGGTTTGGAAGCAAATACGGTTTGCAAAGGATACAGCCAGTAGACGTGACTGGGTTTGACAACTCCCACCGTCTGCGAATACAAGCACAAAATCCGCGAAGATTGCAGCATGGTGACTTCCGGGGCATGAGAGCGTAAGGCTGGACAATGATCAAAAGCCTACACATATCCATTTTTAATGCGTGTGCTTTGTGGTAAACGGGGGTTCGTTTTTGAAAAGCTTACTTCTATAACCATGCCATCGATCTCGTCTTTGCTTTGTCGAGCAGGAGGGTTGCTTCGTTTTTGAGACGCAATCTCGGCTTTGACTTCCGCCAAATCTCGCCCTTCTTTCTCCACTAGATAGTCTTTCCACTTCTTTTCTCGGAGGGTATTCGGCATGGCCAGGGCCTGCTGTTGGTACCTACGGTGCCCGTAATAAAGGTCCCCAACTATAATAAATCCCATTGACACTTATAGGGTTTCTACACACTTGGATTCAATATCCAAGCCAGGCATTTTGGCAAGCGCTACTCCCAGAACTTCGCTCTTACGAGCGGGGTTATTGTTCAACTCCTTTTCCATGTTGGATTTGAACGAGCTTTGAAGATTTCGCTGCAGCATTGATTGCTCGCCGTTTGCCAACGCTTTGAAGAAAGGGCTTTCCTTCTGAGCTGCATTGATTTGCTCATTCAAGAGCTTTTTGGCATCTCCCAAGTAGTGTTCTTTCTGCGGACTCTTTTCCTACGTGGAAAATGAGGAAAATGCGGTTAATTAACCAAGACGCTTGATATACTCGTGCGACGCGGGGCAATCAAGTTTTAAGCTTACCAGGAGACTAGGGTTGCTTTTTATCTCAGGGAAATGGCGACCGACAAATTTTGCGCCCAGAACATGCAAGATTGCTTCCCGCTCTGGCGAATTGCCCGTCACGTCTAATTTCTTGCGCACTTTCTGTGCCAACGCTTGCTCAACCTTTTCCATTCCCTGCAGAGCATACCAACCGAGCGTGAGCGAAGAAATTATTATACGCCTATTTCCTTATTTTGCCAGTTGAAAATGGTGAAAAAAGGAAAAAAAGATTAGCATGCTGCAGATTACTTGTTGAACCTGGGAATCCTTCTGAGCACTTTTAGCCCAGTCCTGCATCCACCCACCAGAATCACTTATCTTAGCTCTCTCTTCAACTCCCATCTTGGCTCCGTTCAAGCGAATCTCAATCGCGCCTCAATAGAAAGATTTCCTTCAGTTTTTCTTACATGTCGCACGTCTTTCATGGGTCATCGCGGTATATCGACACGGACTGGACTATGAGGGATTGTGGCTATACCGGCAGCTTGGCTTTTTGGACGTCACTATTGATCCAGCGCATACCTAACCCCCCTTTTACAAATGCCTTGCTTATACCGTAGTTCCTTCGGTACTCGTTAATTCTCCAAGCCGACGCCTACGAATGGCTGCATGCATATACGTAGTCAAATAATCAATGTTGGTACAAAAGTATCACGCGTTCCAATCTTTATGCGCTTCTACCATGCAACACTCGACAATTCAATTTACGGAACAATTGACGGGTACAGTAATACGCATTGTAGGATAAGCAATGAGCAATAGTTTTATTTTTATTACTTGTATTTGGGCTAATCTTCCCAGCGAAGATGACAAATTTTTAAAACCAATTTTCGTAAAAAAACTCAAAGAACCAGAAGTAAATACCGCTAGAATTTTCCAGGAGAGCGGATTTTAACAATAGAGCTAGAAATAAGTTAACGTTACAGTATTGTAAAATGCGCGTTTCTTTTTCATTTTCTTCTCATTTTTGTCTTCAACTTCTTACGCGATGTCAAATGCAATTAGCAGATGCACCCGACAACAGTCTTTTTTGCAGAACGGTCTTAATGCTTGTTCTACACATCCAAACTTACAAAACAATGAACCAACCACCCGGCAACAAATGTTCTTCTCCTCAACAAAATTTCAGAAATAATAAAATTCAATTCGTATCATGACGTCAAACTGCAAACATGAGACTTGGAAAAAAAGAGAAAAGTAAAACGAACCCAAGTTCCGCTTTAGCTTTATCGACCACATACAGATGCCTAAGTAAAAGGAACTCAAATAAAGGAATGTTCAATAGCGGCGGGGCTTAAATTCTTTTTCCGCAGTGCATAGTTAATATATGACCCCGGGGTTTATCTTACACGTGACTAAAAAAAATGGGAGAAATTAAAGTTGCACCGCATGCAGCTCCAATCCAATCTTTTGTTCGACGAATAGCCAGATTTTTTCCGAGAACACGGGCAGCCGAGAGCATTTGGAACGAGAGACTTCTGGGGGAAGAAAATCGTCTTCCCGGAAGAAGAGTACGGTCTCCACATCGAAAAACATGCAGACAAGAACAGCCAATAGGGAAAAAAGGTCAGCAGAAAATCAGGTCAGGCCAAAGGTGAACACGAAGATCAGGTCAAGGACAAAACATTAGGAATTCCACAGGGGGCGGGGTTATACGAAGAGGACGAGGGGCACATCGAGAGGAAGTACCTCCCCCAAATAAAAGACGTCTTTTTGTTTTCCCATCCTTCCCACTCGATGCGGATCCATAGTAGACAGAATCGAAGAAAGTAGTAATATCCAGCAACGTGAACAGGTATGAAGAGGCTTAGCTCTGCAGAAAGTCGAAGGTGTGAAGAATTAAAGAGATGGGACTTGCGAGGAAGAAATGACCGTGATCTTTTGACTCCTGTTACATGGCCTTTTAATACTCTTCCACCTATCCTAAGCCGAAATAGCCGCCGATGGTAGAGGCCAGGATAAGTCCCAAAATGGCCAGGCAGATGATGATCATGATTTTCTTCTGCAAGAGTTGAACACGGATGCGGTAATTTTGTTCTTTTTTTAATTAAAAAAAGATAGTAATGAAGACAAGAAAAGAAAAAAATAAGTAGAAACAAAAGCGCTCATGCTGAACTGAGCGTGGGCAAACCCCCCAAAATAAATTGCACTATAATATCTGTATAATCGTCGCAGGCACTCTACTGTTTTATTTACAACACAAACAATCTTGGCCATGCCACATGCAGCGAAAAAACAACAACTTTCAACGCATGAATGACTGCGTGGAAAAAAGCAAGAAAAAAGTGAATTATGGAATTAAAAAATTGAAAGAAATGGAAGTAATTATAATAACCCAAATCAGTCCTTATTTTTGCAGTAATAAACGTTGAACGGGTATACGGGGAGGTTGACGTTAAGAAAATGGGCCAAAACTGAACACAGTCATAAGTCCAAACGGTCAAAATTAACGCTACCCATTGCTGACACCTGTACATATGTACACACGCACACGGTATTACTAATAATTAAGTTAAGTATGCCATGAAACATCAGTAGCGGAAGGATCTGATTTAACTTCGCCACATTGTTCTCTCACGCGTAGACACCCGATAGGGTGTCTTTTAACACGGTTTTCAATAGTTCCATTAAAATACAAATCGTTACGCAAAAAAAAAAAAATAAAACAGGAAGGTGGGACGACTAAAAAGTATTTTTTTCTCTCCTTTGACTTCTATAGCAAGGTGCCCATTAAAATGGCGACGATAATCACTACCGTGATGATGAGGCAGACGATGATGATGATTTTTTTCTACGTCCACGAAATCCATTGGGGACAAAAATGGACCCAAAACAAAAGAAAAAATAATATTAAAGGCAAATACTAGTATCATTCTCAAAGAAAATCTAGACTTTGTGACAGTGCTTCCTGGATATTTGCTTGAAGAGAATATCCGATAATCTCAGATTTTTTTAATTATATTTTTTTAGTTCTTAGCAGGCATTGAAGCTGAACCAACCGCCGCCCGTCACGGCCACTCCTGTTTTAGTATGCGGAAGAGTAAGGCAGCGGGAAGAGATTTAAATTTAAAAAAAAAAAAAAAAAAAAAAAAAAAAAAAAAAAAAAAAAAAAAAAAAAAAAAAAAAAAAAACGAAAACTCAAGTAAACGAAACCAAATTTGACACTGGTTAAGAGTTTACGTTGACAATAAGCAAACAGACTGGAAAGAAAATTACGAAGAACTGAGACGATCACGAGTAATGAGAACGGGAGTCTTTCCAAGGATAGAGACTTTCGGTTAAGTATTAGAGTGGCGTTTCATCATAAGAATCACGTTTCTTATATCGACATGATTCAGAAAGTGGCTTGTGGTTAGTAATGTTACACATCGGCCCATACAATCGGAGCAAGACTTACCTTTCGCGCCTTGCCCTTGTACTCTTGAGCTTGCTGAGTTTGCTGTTTGGCGTTCTCCACGTAATCCGCGCTGGTTACCACTTGTCGTTCTATGTTGTCTATCATTTCACCCTGGGATTGGGAATGTGAATAGAAAGAATACAAAGGGAATGGGGCGCAGGAGGTGTTCCAAAGGATGTATAGATTGGTCCCAAAAAGAGGATTCCGCGGGAAGAATAACAGCACCGCCCACAAAGCCAATTTATGAATCACGCCAAACAAGACCACAAGAAAAAATCCCAAACGCAGTCATAGCACATGTTAACCGAAAGCCCAAGGTTTAATTACGGTTTCAGTTATGAAGGTTAGATGAGCCAGACCCCAATATTAACCACGAACCACAGAGGGAAACAGCAGTACATCCCACGTAAGATGAGAAAGAGAAGTGTCCAGCGGGTATTAGAGTAAATTGCCAGAAGATGACATGTCGGAAACAGAAGCCAGCAAAAATTGCGACAGTGAGTCCCAATGTCAGAGCATAAATTCGTGTCACGTCCCATAGCATGGTCAAAGAGTTATCATTAATAAAAAGTCCCCAAGTTGTGTCAAGTCGGAAAAGGAGAGGCTATGTAAAGATGCAGGTTAAGTATTGCAGATATACAGAAAAATTCGCCAAGACAAGAATTTGACATGCGAGCACGATAAAAGTGAAGCAAAGCCGGGAAATAGAAAGAGGATTGGGAAAAGAATGAAAGGACGAATATAACCAGGACAAAGGTAAGGAAAAAAATTGAAACGAAAAAAAAAGAAAAAACACAAGTCATTAGCGAATCATGGCTCAACTGAAAATGTACGAAAGGCTTGAAGTAACAGAATACTTGTAACAAATCTTGAAAAAAAACTGGGGGTAATAACGAAAGGGTGCTCAGACTGGGCGCGGCGGGCTTAGCGGCTACTACTGGAGTATTTCAGGCACGTAAGATGTTAAAAACAAAAGAAAACTGTAATAAGCGCATGACCTAGGAATTAACGAGTTCGAAAAACAGACCGTGGTCAGCTAAAAACTCGGACCGGTTGTGTATACTCGACCCCAAGCAAAAATGCTATAGAAACATGGCCAATATGGCGGTTGCATCGTTTCCGGTGAGTGGACTTACCCGCCGCGCTTTGCTTTGGTATTTGAGGGCCTTCTTGGTGTCTTGTGTAGCCGTTTGCACGTAATCCACGGCGTGCTCCACGTTGTACTCGATCCTGTCAATCATTTCGCCCTGGCATAAAGCAATCAAGCAAGAACACGTCAGACTTATTAGAAATTTTAGTCCTGCCTCCCAGCCCTTTTCCTCAATTAAAGCCCGGGCTGCATAATTCCCTCTGGCTTAAAACTCTTTCACGTGTGCTTCATGCCACGCTTTCATATAGACAATACCGAGCTAACAAACTTGGCGCGAGTGGGAGAGCTAACTTATCAATGCTAAGGGGACATTAAGTTCGCCTTTTATGCCCCAATTTCTGAGCGAACCTCAAACATTTGAATACTGGGTTTAATATTGAAGGCATTTTTGGCTTGAATACTGGAGGCCAGACAGCTGTTTGAATATTTGCACTTGAACTAGAGTTCTCTTCCTCTTTGCCTTCTTTGTGTTCCTTTCTTCTTTTCTTTTGGTAATCGAACTGCATCCATGGAATCCGGAAAACAAAGGTTGAAGTTAGTTCCAATTAAGTCCGAGTAGCTAAAAAGAAGGCGTCTGTCTAACGCTATAAAAGTCTTTTTCCCGATCTCGATCGTAAAGGCTACCTTTCGTTTGGGAACTGCAGTGCTATTAGTGGAAACCAAGCACCATTACCTGACTTTCAACCAACATGGCCATATCCATGAACATATCGTGAAGCTCTCGGATGGAGTTTTCCAGCTTCATGATGTCTGCGTGACGGGCCTCGATGTCTGCCAAGGTTTGCCGTGCTTGTTGGGTTTCCATGATGATCTGTTGCCAAGAAGAAAAAAAGAGGAATAATAACAAGAAACAGAAAAGAAATAGAAAAATAACGACATCCCCTTCGCGAGATGACCCTACATTACAATTCATCGAGGGAAAAAGCTATTCGGCCAAAACACTTTCCGCTGGAAAATACAATGGCTGGTATAGTCATCCATCATACCCAAACTCTCCAAAAACAAAGAACCTTTTCTCCCCTTCTCATCCGTATCAGTATTACAATACTCCAAATCACAAGAGATATTCTGCACCTCTGCATATCGCGCTGATATACTTTAGTGCAAGATTTCGTTTAAAACGTAAGACTTGGAAGAAAATCTCTTGCTATTTTGGAAAATTTAGAACGAACCAAAAAATCTTGGAAAACCTTACCCCTTGTGTGAAAACAGCAGGATTGCCTTGCTCCAACATATCTTCCAATTCTTCATTAGTCGTCGTTCTGCCGGCTAAAGTTACAATGAGCAATTAGATGAAACATTTGCCTGGAAATGATTTTTTTGTTTTTACTAATTTCCAGCTGTCGTTGAATACGTCCTTTGCAGCGTTCTCGGTAATCCGTTTGAGTCTTGTTGTATTCCGTCATGACTTCCACAAACTTACGAGACAACGTTGAGTGCTGCGTTTTACGTATCCGCAAATCCGCGGATGACTTGTTGGTCTGTTCTTCATGCTCGATATTTTGCTCAATGACTGGAAAAAAGAGAACATTAAACCGCATTAGGTTATACGGTTGTCAAGCATGAAGCCATGATAATAAAGAAACGGGAATCTCGTAGGCGTAGGAATATAAAAATAACCCCTTTTATATAAAAATAACCCCTTTTGATTCGATAGAATAGCGAATTTTTATTGGGAAGGCGCTTCTAAGACTGACTTCGTAATGCTCAACATGGGTTCGAGGTATACGATTTTTAAACAGTCTAACCTTGTCACTAACCTCTTGGGATGAAACCGAGAGGGGCCTTTCTCTTTCAATGCCAACCTCAATAGCCCCTTTCCATTTCCGTGTCGCCTTTCTGTGAAGCTTTTGACTCAATCCAAACCTAACGAGCACGTGTCGCTTCTTCTCTACAACTACGTCATAAAGATACGTCCGACGCATTTATTTATAGGTCCAAATTCCAATTGAACAACTTTAAATGTCACCCATGGAAATGGTTTCATTCATTTCAGATCGATATATTCATTCATTTCAGATCGTTATGCTCAAATTTACTGCCAAAATTACTGCGCAATCCAAACCAGACAACTGCTTATGGATCCAAGGCCAAATACTCACATTAACATTTTTCTTCACTAAGCAAATTACACCAATAACATTTTAAGGTACCTAGCTTTTCTGCTTAGATCATAACTATATAATTAAGACATGTTTAAAACTAAAATTATGAATCGTCGAAATGTTCCAAATGTTGACATTGCCGGAAGGGAAACGCTTTGACCAAAGCATTGTAATTTCATTGATCGCTAGTATATAGGTTGGATAATGTGCCTAGCTTTCGTATTATAGGAAAAGACTACAGTCAATAAAATGCCCGCTTATTTGGCAAAGGTCTGGAAATCCGAGAACCAAAAGGTCAGAATAATCAAATCGATTACCTTTAAGTTTGGCCCGGACTTTATTGGCCGTCTTCTTAATATCAGCCATCAGATCTTCCAGTTCCTGTTTCACTTCTAAAAAGAATAAAAGAAGGAAAGTATATTATAAGGAAAACCAAATACTCTCCAAATGTGATTAAAAGGACTTATAAACATACTTTCATCGGTCTGTGGCGCTGACAAAATCGCGCTATGTTTTTTCTTGACTTCTTCCACATTAGCTTGAATTTTGTCGATGTTTTCCCGTATTTCTTCCACCTGTAACACAGAATCAACAGAATTTCCATGAAATATGCATATGCAAAGCAATCTAGACATGACGCATGAGGTGCTAAATTACTAATTCCCTTCACTCTGCTGCATAACGACCACAACGACCTGCTGGAATAGAATTCCAGGAAATTTCCAGCTTGGCCAATATACGGGTTAGAATGGTCATATCTGTAAGCTCGCTTTTTAGATTTTCTTTTTTTTCTTAACCTAAGTTAGACTTCTCTCGTGTCTACCATCGTGCAATGTTTGGCATTTATTTAGAACGTAAAGGTTGCGTTTAATTGAAGGCATTCGAAGTTTTACAGCTTAAAACCTCAATGGTGGGCTTAAAAAAATCGTTACGAAAGGTAAAGCAGAATTTCTACTTCTAGGCTGTCCTTTTCTCAGAAAGGAGTAGAATTGCGAACTAACCTAATGCTTAGATATTAGGCCTACCTGCTTCAGAGAACGTTAACCTCATTACGACCTTATTATGTCGGGAGCTGGCCTAAAATATTAGCCTCTTACCGATCCAGGAGCAAAACAGACGGTTAAGCCCCACACTAGCCCCTATAATATCTCTATAAAACCCAGTATTCCAGCTTAAAATCGATCACTTCGACTTTAACAACTTCACGTTACTCGGGTAAGGAGGTGAGACGGGACTCTTAATCTGTACATACTCTAAGGACCTCCAAGCTCCTTGATTGTTTAATGAGCCGTGGGATCTTAAACACACGACAGGACCTAACCCTACTCAAGATCATTATTGGTAAGCATGAGTCATGGCTTTAGCCACATAATCAAACCGACCTTCCGGGAAAACCAACACAGAAGCCCGTCATTGTAAACATGTACGGAAACACGGGTTTCATCGAGGAAAACACCGAGGTTCCTCATAAAACCGTACCAAATTGACTTTCAAGAGACATCGGAAGATTATGCAGGGAAGACTGACAAGACCCCGTAAATCCTTCCAAAGTTATCAGGTCGTTCTTCGTGAGCGAAAAGAAAGCCTCAAATCCAATTCAATCTCCCCGAAACGGTCTACTGTATACACTACATAGAAACCAAGATCGGACCAAAAATACGACAATGTCCCCATTGCAATAGACACTCTAACCCAGCACTTTTTTTAAATATATTTTTTTAAAAACAAGTTAATAATCCAATGCTCGTTAGGCGTCCAGGGACCTTTATCCCCTTTCCTCAAGCCTATATGTATCAGGAACACGCCATACGCGTAGGACTTAAGTTATGGTTTTACATCGTGAGACCCTGTCATAATATATCTTGTTTTCTTCTTTTTCCGGTTTTTTCTTTTTTTATTCATTTTGTCCGGTTCGCCTTTGCGTTTATGCGGCGTGGAGGGTAATAAATTACGTGTCCACCTATTGGTTAGCAAGGTGAACGCTGGTCCCTTGTCTCCGGTACACGCCATATAGCCTACATACATTAAACCCTCCATTTATGCGGTCCCGTTTACGCGGTTGAAGAATTTGTCCAAATGTAAGTCATTATATCGATAATAGATGTCGCTAGTATGTAATTCTTATGTAAGCATACGTACTGTTGCGTAGCAACAATGTACAGAATAGTGAAAGAGTTGTTGATGTTGATGAATGTTTATACTCATGACGCATTAATGAATTACGGCATCATTAAGGTATACTATGAATAGTCATCAAATAAAATACAAGAACCCAGATAAGTTTCGTAGTCAAATTGGAAATTCTCCAGGCGTTAGAAAAAGGCAAAAAAGACCGAGTAATGTAGCTCGCTTGCACGACCTCAACGAATCTACAATTCGCACAATTAGAAAAAATGTGATGCAATTAAGATGACTGCAAAAGAAGCCGTACCAACAAGCTGCAGGAGAGTAAAGTATACAAGAAATATGGTTCTGGTGAAAAAGGAAAAGTTATTACTTAAGTGGTTACAAGACAATAACAAGAAGCACATTGGTATGGACATGGGCATCATTCAAATGAAGACTGTCAATTTCTGATCAGTTGAAAAAAACCCCGATGAAGACCAAAATGAAGAAGGTGAGGAAGTTGATGGAGAGCAGTCAATTTCTTTCGTTGCTAGCGAAGGCTGGTTTGACAAATTCAAGAAAAGATGCAATTTACATAACCTCAAGTTTGTGGGCGAAGCAGCCAGTGCTGACAGCAAAGGAGCTGTTGAATGCGTAAAACCTTTTAAAATATTGATTGAAAATAATGGTTACAGTCCCCAGCAAGTATTCAATGCAGACGAAACCAGACTGTTCTGGAAACTTATGCCAAGTCGTACGTTTATATATAAAAAAAAAAAAAAAACAGCGCACGGCTTTAAGTTTCAAATCCGCTAAAGATAGGCTATGTTTCCAGGTTAACAGGCGATTCCGGTTCATTGGAATATGCTGGTGACGACATTGCAGAGACAGTAGCACTAGGACAGCAATTCGGAGGGTTACGGTTTAGAGATTTAAATGCTTCTGATATCGAAAGACTTCTAAAATCGCACGACGAAGAACTGAGTACGAGTGATCTCGTGGAGATGAACCAAGAAGAACAAAACGAAGAGGAAGAGCACGATGATGTAAAAGATGTCTCTTACCTGTTCACAAGCGTGAACATGAGAACATTTTTAGCTATGGTTCAAAAAGCTATTGATTTTTATCGAGAGTCTAGATCCCGACAGCGAAAGAAGTGGTTCAGTCGGCAGGTCTTTAAAAGCTCAGAATGCACCGTATGAACTTATTTTAGAAGAAAACGAGCAAGCAAGCAGCAGACTCTTGATAAGTACTTCCGGCCATCAACATTGACAACAGAAGATGCTTCATTCGACGAGTAATATCGCAAATAAAGTTGTAAGTTTTGTGTAGACCAAGAGTTTTAAGGCTTGTGATTATTTTTATATACAAGGAAATACATAATAGTTTCTTCAAAAATTTGTTTTTGTCATTAGAACCCTTCTATACTATGAGTTAAAAATCGATTTTTTTTTTCACTTCAATAAGAGTAAAGAATATGGAACGCATCATGTACGCGGTGTTTTTACGGTCCCAATCGACCGCGTGAATGGAGGGTTTACTATATAGATATACTTGTACTTTATATATATGAACTTCATCTACCGCAATAGTCATGGGGGAGTTGACTTGTGGCGTAAGACTTCCCAAAGCACAGCATGAGAGCAAACACAGCGAGTTCTCTTCTCTAACCTAAGCCTTAGTATAGTTAGTCTGCAATCCTCGTATCGATTATTGGGGTGGGGTGTATCCTCTGAATAGCAACTTCCTATGTATGCTACACGCCCCTTTCTCCTTTCTTGTGTCACCACCCTCCCACCAGACCTCCTTATTCACTCACCCCTTTACCCCCCTTTCTCCTCCCTTTTATCTCGCTTATTACCTTTTCCGATCCACAACTATCCGCACGTTATGTAATTCCTGGAGAACCTCGAGCTAGGAACTTCTTACCCTACCTATAATTGCTACTCTACGCGTGTCCAGTGCGACAGGAAAGTATTCCATCCAACCTCTTCTTCACGCAATAATAATAAAAAATACAAGACGCAGAAAGGATGATAACGCATAAAATGTCCCCCAGTCCAACATCAAAAGAGCATGGCAGTCGTTTTCTGCCCGGTTCCTTTCATGGTTTGTCTCTGTCCCTTCATTGTTACCACGTATGACTGGTGATCAGTGTCTTATAAAAACGAGTACAAGGTGACAAATAAAAGGATTTTTTTTACAAACCTCTGCAAAGAATTCGTCCATGAATCCATCACGGGGTTCCACGTTGACGGCGACATCATCTGGACTGACGTCATCGTCGTCGCTCTGGGCCTAATTAACAAACAAGATTATATCATTAGTGGTCTAAACAAACTTTGTAAACCATCTCCGAAAGCACAATTTGATTCAAATGGACAACACAAGGAAAAAAAGGTTTCTCAAAAAGCATGGCCAAGTAGGAACCAAGGGAAATGTTGTGACGGCGTTAAAAGGGGCCTCGAATTGCTGAATGGGATTTCGAACAGTTCTTGGGCTGCATTCCAAATTCCCCCGTTCACTTTTTACCGTACTTACCACATCGGAGAAGGAGCAAACATAGTTTGGCATAAAGGCGATTATGCAAATCGTTACTGCTGGGCGTGCACAAGCACACATACATTATTAGGACGGAAAAAATGGATGTGATACCAGCGGGGATGACAACTTAAGGTTCCGATGTAACTAATGACAGTCGGAGTCGGTGTTAGCAATTACGTGTTGCGTCGGAGCCAATGAAGACCTTTAGCATTTGGCGAAGGAAAAGAGAACACGACAACAATAGCAGCCAGCTCTTAACATTTCGAGCGCAGGATGGTGAAAATGTTGTTTTCCTCTCACGGTCTAATTCATGCGCTATTCCAAGCGGGAGTGCAGCAAGTATACTTAACTAACATGGGTTTTCGAGGCGTAATTACAGAGAAGGTAATGAAAATGCCCTAAGGGAGACAAGGTCATCGTAACTAGAACGGAAGTTATGAAGGAATTAATTAAAGTGCGAGTTGGATTATCTAAGAAGACGTCACCAAAGATACTACGAACGTCCATATGTTTGGCCTTCACGTACACAAAGAAGATTCCGGATGAATCATCCTCGTTTGAAAAAAAATCTATTGACTTATTTTAGCGATTAAGGCTACCGGGTTGATAACGCATGGAGGTTCGAAGGAAGATTGCAACAGCTTATCACACACGGTATGGTCTCGTGAAGGGTAAAGCTTACAAGCAACAAAATAGGAAATGGGGAACCGCAACTGTCTAAAATAAAAGAGGTTAATGTCCCGAGCTTACGTAACGCTACGAAAAAATTCGTAAATTAAAAAACGAGTAAAATTCAACTTACTGCCTTCAAAGCCGCAAGTCTGTCCTTAGTCATGACTGGAGTACTTGTTGCAAAATTATCCTGCCGGTTTGTAAGTTGACTTCCGAAGTTTTGTTGTTGTTAAATTAGTGAGAAATGTGCTAATTTAATTCCGCGAAGTTTAACCATAAACTTTGAAAATTCTGACACACGAACTGGGACCACACGAAATCCCAGGACTTGCACATGAAATGAAAGGAAAACTTGCGACCGCAACACTCTTTGATGACTTAGATGGGATGAGCTTTTCTGAAGATTAATATAGGATGAAATGTCTTGATGTCAATTTTTGGCAGTACTGTATCGTTGCTTGGAATATTTGTAGATTGAACAAGTCTGTGTGTCGGAAAGCAAAGACCAGACTAAAAATCAATACAAACAGGGAACAGACAGTAGGAATGGGGAGGGCACACACTTATGTACTATTCGGTTTCCACCACTCTATGGACGTTAGTAATGACAAATTTTACACCGACACATACCCATACAGCATCTGTACCCAGTTAAACACTTTTAAAGCACACATACCACTACAGACAGATAAATTCTCTTCGAATATTACAGACAAACGCAAACGAAGGCGGCGGCCGAAGTAATCGCCCACGACTGCACTTGATTCTCGATATGCAACTCTCTTAATATCGATAAACTCAGCGAGAATTTCCCAAAATGTATTTTTCGAATCTTATACATCTTAATATTTAATTATAAAAATTATATTAATAATTATAAAATTCTAATAGAATTGTTTGTTCCTCTTTTAGAGTTGAGTCTCAACTGGCAACGTTGCCGTCGTCTAGCCCTCGCTACCGCGGAACGCCATAGTGAACTCTAACGACTTGCAGTGTTTCACTACAAAATCCTGGTTTATCTCTTCCATCCGAAGTCGACCAACCCCAAATACTAAGTAAATATAACCTCCTCATTGATTAATGTATTATCAGTAAGTTTTAGCATTTTAAGCGTTTTACTTGCCGAGTAATGTGGTATGTTATTAAACCGGCTTTAGAGCGAGATTCCTTTGTAACTGACTTGTAACCGTTGCGCGCCGAAAATGTAATGATATGAAAACTTAAACTTGGTAATCTTGTCCAGTTTAGCTCTTAATTGAAAGCTTTGACCAAAGCGCCACTATTGGGCTTCATTTTGTGAATATTTGGGTTGTTGACAGCAAAAGCTGCAAGTTGCAGCATGCGATTACCTCACCACTGACCTTAGGCCGACATACCTATATTTCTTGTTGTGACTTTTAGTGTTAGTGTCAGGGCTTTTGAAGTGTCATTTGTTGCTGGAAAGCAAGCAAATATGACTGTGTGTATTTTTGTAGGACACAATGGCGGCCGAAGCAGATATGCCAACGTTTAAGCTGGTTTTGGTGGGCGACGGAGGTACTGGCAAAACCACCTTTGTAAAGCGACATTTGACGGGTGAATTCGAGAAAAAGTATGTTGCCACTCTTGGTGTAGAAGTTCACCCTCTGGTATTCCACACAAATCGAGGACCCATTAGGTTCAATGTATGGGATACCGCTGGACAAGAGAAATTCGGTGGCTTGAGAGATGGATATTACATTCAAGTATTATATTGCATTCTGTAGTCCCTTATAGTGTAATTCATAAGTGATTACTATCTTATTTTAGGGTCAATGTGCTGTAATTATGTTTGATGTCACTTCCCGAGTCACGTACAAGAATGTCCCCAATTGGCATCGAGATTTGGTTCGCGTGTGCGAAAACATTCCTATTGTTCTCTGTGGTAACAAAGTAGATATTAAGGACCGGAAGGTTAAAGCCAAAACCATTGTTTTCCACCGAAAAAAAAATCTTCAATACTACGACATCTCCGCCAAATCCAACTACAACTTTGAAAAACCCTTCCTTTGGCTAGCCCGCAAGCTCATCGGTGATCCCAACTTGGAATTTGTCGCTATGCCAGCCCTGCAACCCCCTGAGGTTCAGATGGATCCCTCGTGGCAAAAACAAATCGAAGGTGAGCTGGAAGAGGCTCAGCAAACCGCTTTGCCTGAAGATGACGAAGACTTATGAAAAGGTCCTGCAACCTCCTTATTCCCGCGTACTTCATACCAATTCTTGGCGTTACCTGTATTTTAAATCCCACATTGGCTCTGAAGTTAGGCGTTCTAATCCGTTGTCCATTAAAAC